>VXBC01001947.1:15214-37435 GCA_013399945.1 Ploceus nigricollis | reverse complement strand
AGTAAGACTAAGATAGGTAAGTTAAACGTAGGTATGTAGAATAGCCTCTCTTCAAATATTATTAATGTATTTTAGTGTAGATTTAATAAAGAGTGTGTTCAGCATCTCAAAGCCTTCTGAAATGGAGTCAGACCTCCTTCATTCTCTTCCCATCAGGTCCCTGCATTTACTATACCTGAGGGATTCTGTGAGGGCAGGCTGGACCATGGGAGACTCCATGGAGATGCACTGATGGAGAAGGAAAGGATGGGCAAGCAAAAAGGGAAAGAAAAGGACTAGGAATTCAGAGAAAACCAAGAATGTCTGGGCTGGAAAAAGCAGGTCTTCTGAAGGAGACACATGGAGCACCAACTGGATAGAATGGGGGGAGGAAAAAAGAAAATAATCTTAGGCATTTCTGCATTCCCACAAATTTCAGCTAGGTTATTTACTCTTAAAATGTCCCTTAAACTTCCTATCTGTTATGTGAAGCTAAAAAATGGATAAATTAAGAAGTCTGAAAGCAATTTTCATTCTGTCAGTATTTCTGTTGAGGAAAGGCGACTTTCAGACAAACTGAAACACTGAATAGAGGTTTGGGAGCTTTTTCTTTCCCTCCTATATTTTCAGTGGTTTGAAACTTGGGGGTCAGAGAGAATGACATGGATTCTGTCTTTAGATTTCTTCTCTTAAAGAGTAGCTCTACAGGGCATTGTAAAAAATAGTTTAAATTTCCCTGGAAATAATTTTTAATGTGTTGTAGCCATTTTTCAGGATGCTACAAGTCTTCCATTGCTAGTTGTGCAGCCAGCTGGACAGACATCCATCCAAAGAGCTGCACAAAATGTGTGAAAACTGGGGCTAAATCAATAACTTTCCATCCATGCAGCTACGCTTCTCTGCAAATATAAACATTTGCTCATTATCACCACACACAGTTTCATCTCCACTGAATTTTTAATGAAAAGGAATGATAATTTATTCACTAGCATTTTTTTTTAAAAGAAAATTATATCTTTGCTTAATGATTTTACTCCTTCTGGTTTTGTTAGAAGCTTCCTGCTTTCTCTCAGTCTGTGTTGGTTTCTGAGTGCACTGAAAATGCCTGCAGTGAAGTATCCACCTGATAAAGCACCTGATAGAAGAAGCACAGTAAAGAAAGACAGAGCAGTAAAGAAAGAAAAACTCTTCTAAGGGGCAATTTAGGCCCTGCAGGGGCTGAACTTGCCTCTGGACAGGCTCCTCTCCCCATCTCCAATGGATTCAGCTACAACACTGCACTTTCAGGTTTGTTGTTTGACAGGGCTGGGATCAGCACAGGCCTGGAGGGCATCTAAGAATCAGCACTCAGCTGATTTGTAGCACAGTTCTCACCTTGCTTTTCAATGTCCCACATTCAGAATTCAGCTTTCCTCCTCCTTTCCCCTACCCCAAGAAAAGAGCCTGTGATGTTGCTGGGATGACACATATTTACATGCTCTGGAATCTCAGATTGGGCAGGAAACGTTCTGGGATTTAGATCCCTGATTTAGGACCTTTAAGTACACTGTGCAGTGACAGCATCTCAACCTGAAAGCTCTTTAAGGAGAAATTAATTTATGCCTGACAGTGATTAAAGAAGAGAGGAGATGGAAATTAGCAAATCCATCTCTATTGCTGAGATCCCATTATGATTATAAGGAGAGGGGAAAATCAGCATTATGGGTGTCAGCTGCAATCTGGTGCATTCATTTAGCAGCCCATCCTACCTGGGAATTGTCCTTGAATGGATGGATATACCTGTCACACTGGCTTGGCCTGAGATGAATCAATTGTCTCCGTGGTGGAACAGAGATGGAAACCACTTGGCAGGACAATAACTCCCATGTGGGGTTGAATGCAAGGACCTGAAGCAAGGCCATCAAATAAAACCTGGTGGGAAAGCTTGTGGATCCTGTAGACCTCTTGCACAAAGATGTCAGAAATGACATGGTCACAGAAATTGAGCTGCTTTACTGTGGCCAGGCAAGATGGCCAAGGGGCCATCTGGATATTGAAATATGATCCAGACATTAAATGGAACTGCCCTTCCTTTGACAAGCAGAGTAACACATTTTTCTTATATTCCAAGAAGGATTACAGCAGTTGGGATGCAAGTTGGCAAGCAGCAAGTGAATTTGCCTGCAAATAAAAGTTGGATAAAATTTCTAATGCTTAAAGATTTCAACCCAGCTTGGAGTGTGAATGTTTCATCAAAGAAATCTCTAGAACACTGCAGAAGAAAAAAATACCATTGCTCCCAATGATATGAAAATTGTCCTACTGTAGATATTTCAGTGCTTACACAAAAGTGATCTTGGTTCTTTTTCCCAAGGCTAGTGGAAACTGGAACCATCTTTTTTGAAATAGTTTGAAATTGGTTTGAAAGTGTAATGATTCTTCTCTGTTGTTTTTAAAAAACAAGAAATTCTTTTAATTTCTTTCTTTTTGGTTGGAATTAAACTGAATTTTGAACACTAACCAGATACTGCAGAGCTTTAGGCAAAGGGAGAATGTGATATACAAAAAAAGTAGATCTTTTATTTAGTTGGAGGTTTGTCTGATATTCTGTTGAATAGGAGGGTGGCTCATTCCTGCCACTATTGATCCATCCCACACCTGCTGATTTCACAGCTCTTTTCCTTGCAGAATTTACTTGGGCTGTGAAAACCCCAGGAAGTGCAAGGAGAAATTTTGGGGAAGGGCTGCAGGACCCCTTGTTCAGCATCTGCTTGCACTGGTTTGTGGTCACTGTTAGTGCTGCTTGTTTGTACTCTGTGGGCTCTGATTCCCAGCTGGGAACTGGAATCTTGTTAGAAAGAGCTGGTTAATAAAGTAACAAAGGTGTCTGACCTCTTCAGCACTTTCATACACCTGTAAATATTTCTCCCAGCTCCAGAAGGAACAAAGAATCAATACTTAATGTGCTGTAATATACCTCAGTGGAAATAACACACCCAATATTCAAAGCACAATCCCTCATTCAGATGTCAAAATGCCTGGTTAAAGTATTTTCTTCCATCCTCTCTTAAGATCCACATTTTGGAAAAATGCCTCAGCACATCTCCAACAATGATTTATCCTCCTGCTCTATTCAAGGAAATAAAGTGACTTCAGCCTCCTTGTTTAACAAAATAAAATAAAATCAGACACAAATCCAACCTGGCAGGATAAAAAAATATATGTACATATAAAGAGAGAAGTTCTGCTTTAGAGGAAGAATATGAAATTATATTGTAAATTAAATTACAGGAACAGAGAATAATATGAACTGAAAAAAAGATTAGATCCAGGGCTGAGTTTCAATCATTGGCTTTCCTGGATTTTACTGGGCCCATGAGTCTGGCTCAGCTGCCCTCAGACAGACACAAGGGTCTGGTTAATTCATCTCTTCCTTCTTCTGTAATAAATATGACTGACAAAAAGGAGAAGAAAAACAGGAGGAGGAGAAACCTGCTCCAGCTTGAAGCGTGGTAGATCTCGAGGGCAATGGCACCACTGATGGGAGGGATGTGAGGGGTTTTGCCTGGAGCCACCCTTGGAAAGCTGCCTCCTGGGGAAGGGGATGCTGAAATTCTCTGGGCTAGGTGGGAGTAAAGGGAGAAAGAGAGTATTAATTATCTAGACAAGGTAATTAATATGGAATTGGAAGGGAAGGGGCTGAGCAAATTAGCAGTCTGTGGAGGACGATTAACCAGCTGCAGTTACAGAGGAGGGGGCAGCTGAACAGGCAGGTACTAAACCTAATACAGGGAAGGGCCAGGGTGAGGCTTCTGCAGCCTTTTGTGCCATGCTCTGCTGTGTGGGGAGGGGACAAGGGACACCTGGCAGGCTGCTGCGGAGAAATCAAGGCAAAATTTTTACATCTTATTTCTCTTAAATGCATCTTTGATTCAGTTGTACTTAAATTTTCCTACAAAGGGAAATGAATGCTTGATTTGGGATCTTGAATAGAAATATCTGCTTTTCAAGGAAGCTGAGCACCTCAGCAGAGATCTGCAGAGCTTTGAGCACCTACTCTGTTCTAGAGAGCAGCCAAAATCTTTCCTATGGGAGCTGCCTGGGGAAAAAAAGGGAAAATAAATATATAACATTTGGATGAATTCACTGGGATGTGTTCATCTCCTAGAAAGAGATGTGAGGGACAGGCCACCTTCTAGTGCTGGCTTCAGGTCATTCCCAGGGTTTATGTGAAGGTACAAAAAGGCCACCATGCTGGTCTGAGTCATTGTAGAGATGAGGGTGTGATGTAATGATGACTCTGTTTAGGTTTTCTTCCAGTGAGGAAGAAAATTGACTTTATTTTTTCAATTGTTGCTGTGCTGGAGAGCACCTTCTGGTCCAGAGAGCAGAAACATCTCAGCTGCTCCACACAGGATGCACCTGGCTCTTCAGCCATGAGACAGGGAGCGTCAGTCCAGGTGGATTTTGGAATCCTGGCTGCCTTCCATCCCTCTGCTAGCAGAGCAGATAGGCAAATCCTTTCCACAGCCACCATCAGAAGAACAGTTTTGCCTCAGCTATTCTTGAGCTTTCTTGTGGTGCTTTGAAAGCTGCTAACTGCCCAGAAACCAAGCCATCCTGCAGGTCCCTTTGTGCTCCTGGCTGGAGGCTGGGCAACAGCACAATGGGCTTAAGGGGCTGCCCAGGGATGGCAAGAAGAGAGAAGCAACTTTTCCCCCAGGGAGGTGTCAGGCAAAGGGGCTGGCACTGCAGCTGCATCCAGAAGAATAAAATGAAAGAAATAAATAAAGGAGGCACAGCGCGTGCTACAAACAAGAACATGTGTCTGCATTTATTAACATTTCCAGCGCGGATTTAATTCCCAGCAAAGCGCTCCTGCCTACACGAAGCCCGGGCGTGTTGCAGGAAACCTCTCGTTAAGTTCCATGCAAGCCATCTCTTCTCGGCGCGTCCTCCTGGGGAATCTTCAAACGGATTCTGTAATTTCACTGATAAATGGCTCTTTTGCAAAACGCTATTTACATTCCAGCATCAGAAAAGGCTGGCGACTCTTCCTCCCTCCGCCCCTCTCCACCGTCTCCTCCCAGCGCCTTCAGGGATGGAGCTGCCGCCCACCCCAGGGAGGAAATAAAGCATCTGCAGGTCCTGTAAGGAAGGAGAAGCTGGGTTTTTCCAGGAAGAAATGCTGTAGAAGAGCAGCAGTGCCTCAAATGGGATCTCCCTGGATTCTCGTGGACATAGGGAGACATAGCCAGATTTGTGTCAAAGACTGGTATTAGGATTCTGAGGCTGTGTGGGGTGCTTTTTGTTTTGTTTTTTTTTTTAGCTTGGCATTGCCACAGGTTTTCTGGGTGGCCTCAGGCAAGCCACTTAATCTCTTTGGGGTCCTGTTTCCATCGGAGCTCACAGGATGAAGAAGGCGACTTTATTTCATTTGTTTGTCCTGCCTGTTCTGATTACAGCTCCCTGGGGGCAAGGATTGTCCCTCATTAAACAAAGCTGCCTGTACGTGGGGATCCCAGCTTTGGTCTGACCTCTGGGCATACAGAACAACAAAACAACATCTGACAACCAGTCTAGACAGGAAAATCAGAGAAATGCAGTTTGGTCAGTGCTTCCCTTTTTCTTTAGTGCTTAACTGGGCCTTTTTGCTTTTATTGGTCACATATCTGCTGACCTGCATTTAGGAGAGACAGAGTCTGGGGTGATTTCAATCTTTACCCACTTGCCTGGAAAAAGGAATTAAAAATCAGATCATGGCGATCCTTCATGTTCCCTCCCTCCCCACCACTGGGTGTTTGTGCAAGGCTCTCAGGGAGCAGCCAGGCCCCTGGATGTGTTGGATGGGTTGTGACTGAGCTCTCAACAAGAAACAAGACCCTAACAGTGAGCACGGTAGAAATGTAGACTTCTGCATGGTTTTTTTCACGACAGACCTCTGGGTTTCTTTGCCAACACTGTATTTTTGTGTTGCTGTGAAGCCCTGTGGTCAGCACAGCATCAATACTCCTGATTTTCAGTGGGGTTGGTTGTGCAGTCTGGGCATGCCTGGAGGTCCCTGTTGGGGCTGGTTTGGAGCACTGGCTGCACGCCTGCCTCGCCCCCCTCCTTCCTGGGGCAGGCTCTCTCCTGGAATTCACAATAACCAGCACCTTCCCTCCAACCTTCCAGCTCAAGTTTCAAATCTGCATTCACAGCCCTCTGAGTGGAGTCCAGCTAAATCTCAGAAAGGAAGGGGAACCAATGCACCAGAAGAAGGTTGGCTGTTGCTCTTTTTGCAGGAACAATAATGGCCAGGGCTCCAGAGAGCACAGGCCAGGCTCTGCAGGTTTCAGCACTGATTTCTATCCCTTCATCCCATGCACGAGTATCTCAACTGTTGCATCTCAGTAAATCCTCACCTTCAGGTTGTTACTGGTTTTAAATCCAGTGAGTGAGGAGAGCACATCTTGCCCACAGCAGAGGAAAATTGCAGATGTAGAGACCCCTGGAGTCTTGAAGATGGCACCACACACCTAGCAGAAATTTGGTTTATTTTCAAACTGCTTCCTAAGGAAAGCTTGTTTCTTTTTCACTGTCAGTCAGTCCTTCTCAAACAACTTTTTCATATATTAGAGTTTCAAGCACTGCATTATTTTATGCAGTAGGAAGGAGTAATGGAACTCCAACTCAACTGGTGAAGCTGGCAGAGAAAAGAGTCTGAATCTGGTGCTGCTCTTGACCTGTGCAGGGGTTCAGCAATTCCCAGCTTACTGAACCTGCTGCCTCCTGCCCCAGCCCTGCTGCAAAGCCCAGAGGAATTGGGGTCCTCCTGAGTCACTGGTGGGGAACCCAGGTTACCACGCTACAGGACAAAAAGGAAACTTGGCTTTCTTCCTGCTGCCTCTGGAAAAACTTATTTATTTGATGGATCACAATGACATTTAAAACCCTCACTAGGATTTATGGCTAGATACAGGAGCTTCTGCCTTGTTCCCAAGTGCTCAGTACCCAAATGAGAGCTCAGCATGTGGGTTAAATGTTTCTCAGAAGAATTTCCCATTACACCAAGGCACCATGCTGAGTGTTGTTTCAAGTTTACAACAGAAGGGTATCCAATGGACTTTGTGAGGCCAGCAAATCACACCTGACTGCAGAGAAACAAGCTCAGAAAGAGAATTCAGCCCTTTCCTTCCAAAACAAGATTGTTCAGCCCAGTTGTGTCTTGTGAAATATGATGGAAATGTTCAGCTTTAGTTCCAGGGCAAGGAAACACCAGGTGTTTGGCACCCTGAAAGAAGCTGTGAAATTGAATTTGTGTTCTCTAAACTACATTACTCAACAGACTGGAGGGGAGGAAAGCAAGCAGGATCCTGGGCTGGCACTGGGGAGAGCTTTGAGCTGGCAGGGGAAGGATGAGGTTGTGCAACTTCACTACCACTGTGCCAGCCCTGCTCTGTCAGAGCCTGGCCTGGGCAGGCAAAGAGGAACCTTCTCTTTTCCTTCTCTTTTCCTTCTCTTTTCCTTCTCTTTTCCTTCTCTTTTCCTTCTCTTTTCCTTCTCTTTTCCTTCTCTCAGTCTCAGTTTGTTGCTTCCCTACCAAACCAGGGGGATGTTAGCCATGAATGAACTCAGGACAGCTGTGCTGTTTCATTTTCAGGTCAACCACTTGTCTCAGGGGGGAAGAGGAGTGGGGGTCGTCCTGGCAGGAGGCAGAGCCTGATCATTATCTGTTAATGGGGAAGTCAATTAAAAGCCTGCCATTGCAGAACGCTTTCTGATGACTCTAATTAGCCAATAATTGTGTTATCTCGTTCAGTGGTGCGATATGGTGCAAGGCTCCACGAAATGAGGTGAGGCTGGGCAGGCTTGGGGAGTCCTTCAAGCAGTGGTTGTTCCTCCCAAAATTTGTTTTTCCTCACAAAGCCACCAACCAGTGCAAGATCTTTTGAGACTGGAGGGAGCTGTTTCCCTGCAGCTCGGACTAAAGCTCTAGAGAGAACTGGGATTCAAATCCACCTCCACGACTTTCCCAGCTCACATGGCTCCCAGCACCAAGTACTGCCTGTTCTCAATCCCACTCCTGGAAGCTAATTCCTCCCAGATATTGTACAGGAAACCTACACTGCTGTGGTGGCCTGGACTCCACTGGTTTGCTGAAGTCCCTTTATTAGTGCTAAATCATTAAACTGTGAGCAAAACGTGGCTGAAATCTACTCACAGTAGTAGTAATAATAGTGCTTATAATAACAGCAGTGGCACCACCTTGGTCTCCTGTGGTAACTTAGTATGGATAATTTCAAAACCTTCAGTAAGTATTAAGAAATTCTTAAAATGCACCCTGGGGCTGGTAGGAATGGTTCTCCTCTTGCAGGTGGAGAGGTGGAAGGAAGAAGCATTACCAGGCAGGAGTTGGGATGCAGGAGATGTGGCTTCCTAGAGGGAAATTATTATTGGTACCACATTTGCCAAGTCCTCCAGGCTGGAGTTTTATGCTAGGAATTTTTATCCCAGTACTGCAAAAGCCAGTGCATTCCTGAGGAATGTCCCTCACTGTGGGCACCTGCCTGGTGCTGCACACACTCTCAGAGGGAGATTGCACAACAGCAGGGCTGGGCTGCAGCATCAGGGGAAGAGAGGAGGAAGCAGAGGCAGCCTGGCCATGGTATCTTCCAGTTCCACTTTCCCACAGCCCATCTCTTCCCAGACACTGCTGCACCATTCCCTTCTACTGACCGTGTCAAACCCTAACTTTGTATCTGTTAAACCTCAGGTAATTGCTTTTAGATGGGTGTAATTAAGAAGCCATTAGTGTAAAGTTTCATTTCAGTTTATGCTTTGGTCTCCATTTGAGCAGAGAAATATGAAATTAAGGTATTAGCTCCTTTCAGAGAGATGAGTCATGAGCTAATAAGTTTCAAGAGCTGCTTCTCAGCTGTAATGATTTTCCTTTTTTTTTTTCCGAATATTCTCCTCCTCCTCCCAAATTCTTGCTTCTGGATAATTCCTTTTTAAAAGAATAAAAGGGGGAGTATAACTGAGTCAGTGAGGAGCTGCTACTGAAACGACAGCCAGAGAGACAGGAGCATTTGTGTAGAACTTCCCCAAAGCAGCCAGGGCTGCACGTGGTGACAGCACATGATCAGGGTGACGTGTCCAGTGCCAAGGGGACATCCAACACGCAGATCCAGCTGTGCTTTTGGCCAGGAAGGAGGAGAGCAATGAGTGGACAGAGTGCCCAGGGAGAGAGCAGGGGAGATGCCTGAACTTCCCAGAGCGAATGGAAAGGAGGGATGGGATTGTGCCCGGGTGTGTGGAGTGGGAGAGCCCAGCCGAGCTGCAGTGCCAGGGCAGACAGTGTCCCACAGGGACAGAGGTTCCAACCCCAGCACGGGGCTAGCCAGGGAGTGTTTTTCACTGCTCCCTCCCAGGCTGAGCCAGCAGCCTGTGCCCAGCCCATCCCTGCAGCCTCAAACCCTTCCCAGCTGAACCAATGGCTCACTTTCCCCACTCCCCATCCCTGCAGTCCCCGAGGAGTTACATCTACCTGGCGGGAGCTGGGGAGCAGCTCGGCTGTGCCAAGGCACCCTCTGGGCACGCACAGCTGGCCAGATGTGCTGGCGCTGGTGGGGAGCAGCTGAGACACCCGGAGGGGACATTCCCTCCGCCAGTGCGGTGCTCAGCTCACAGCAGTGGCATTCCCAGAGCTGAATCAGTGACAGTCAGGCGTGTGTGTGCCGTTAATCACAGCTTAATTAAACTGCTCAGTCTCCAGCAAAGGGTGCTGCATGCGAGGAAGGGAGAAGGGGAAGAGGTGTCCTTAGTCTGAGGCAGTGAAATGCTTGTGGTCATCAATAATGCATCGCAGTAATGTTCCTGTATGAATTGGAAATGCCAAGCAATCAAAGGCCATATGTATTTAGCTTAGATCCACATGATGTCCATGTATTTTTAATAGTGTGGCATCTTTGAAGTGTGTTTATGAAGCACAGTGTTCCTCTCCGTGGCTGTGGAGGAAAAAAATCACCCCTGGCTGGCAGGAATGCTCTTCCTCCCCTCCCCAGGCTCTGTGAGGATGAGGACACACCACTCCTGCTGGGAAGGAGTGCAGAAGGACCACGCTGAACCCCACACTGGCATGTTCCTTCTCTCTGTCTAACAATGAAATTGCTTGTTAGAAGTTGGTGTAAAATCTCTGGTCTAGTGGGGAGCAATGGGTGATTTCTTAATATTTTCTAGAATATTCTTCTCTATATTAATCTAATCTCAGTTGGTTTGATCATTTCCAGTACATCTGTAGGACAGGTTTAGTTCACTTGTTTTCAAGCTGGGAAATAAATGGGAAAATGGGAAATCAGATTATGGGACTGGGAACATCCATCTCCAGGTCAGTATCCTGAAAAAGGGATGGAGAAAAGGAAAGAAAAAACAAATCCCATACCTGTTTAGCAAAGCTTTTAAAATGTTAGGACAGCTGACAGGGGAAGTGGGAGTCTTTAAATCAGTGCTAGAGGTCTGTATTAAAGTGATGCATTCTCATTCAGCTGGGAAGTTTGGCAGTAGTGCCAGCTTATGTCCTTAAAATGAAGACCCAGATGCCTGACGTTTCTTTGAGAGCTGAAAAGTTTGAAATGAAAATGAAATTCACCCAATTCCAGCAGTTCTGTTTGTTTATTTTTGCTGCTAATGTGGTGTTTGGCTTCCGTTTGCAAACATTGCTGGAGAACTACTGACCTTTGTTAAGTTACCAGCCACACATGATAGTGGGGCCCTTGAATATCTCTCTGTTTCTGAAAGCATTTCTGCCTGGGTCAGGTATCACAGTATGCCACTGGTGATGCTCCCTGTGGCACAGCGTGGTTCCAGCAGAAACATGGGGTTTAGCAAAGCCAGAAGAGCTCCTGAAAGCTGCAAATCTCTAATTCCAGCAGAGATTTTGGAGAACAAAATAAAAATGACCTTGCCATTGTAAAGCATTGGAAGGGAGTGTGCTCTCTCACCTCAGTTAAGTCACCGGGGAGACCTCCCTGTTTTTTTCCAGCTGCCTTGACTGTGGCCCCTTGTCCTGCTGAGATAATGGAAAAGGCACAAACGCCTCAGACACTTCCATGGACGTGCTCCAGAACCAACAAAAAGTAAAGAAGATGGGAGAGGAGGATGGGGAAAGGGCAAAGAAGGTGTGTTCATACAAAACTAATTCTCCTTCTCTTTTGAGTTGTGAGCCTGCTGAATTGGCTGTTGGGTTATGTAAGAGGAGTCATTGTGCTGGTGTTGAAAGGGCAGCCTTGCTCCGAGAGCTGAGCACACCAGTGGAATTTTAAGCAGCCAGGCTGTGCCTGCTGAGGGAGGGAGCAGGGCCCATCCAAAGCCATCCATCTCCATCCTGCTGCCTTCCTGCTCTCATCCCAGCTGAGCTGGGCACGTGAGCAAGGTCATTCCATGCACGGATCCCTGCCAGCCCGGCCAAGGCTGCTGTGTTCCTCCTCTGCCTCCCCCTTCCCCTCCTCTCCCTTCCCACCCCAGCCCTTCCCCTGAATCACCAACACCCCGTGCTGCTGGCACTACAGCAAAATTAACAAACAGCCTATAAATTTTACATGAGTTCCTGAGACCAGACAGAAATTAATTTGATGTTGTCTTTTGATAAAGATGTAGCCCCCTTTCTCTGACTTTAATTTGTTGGCTCCCCCCACCGCCGCCCTTCACAAACACATCTTTTTTCTCGAAGGTTGCAATTCGGTTCTTGTGATAATAGAAGTGCATAAATAAATAAATAACCCACTTCAAATAACCCCTGGTTTGTAAATAGGAACAGAGAGAACACCATCCCCAGAAGAAAAAAAAAAAATCAAATCAAGTCCAAGCACAGTCCAGTTGCCTCTGGTTTGGATTAGCTGGGGATATTCTGTGCACAGCCTTTGGCTGCTCCCCAAAAGATCCTGATTTTCCAGGCACACCTTAGGGGGCACTAAGGATGAGCAAACCCAATAATCTGTGAATTTGGAGGCAGAAGAAGCTGCACAAGGAAGAAGCTCGAGGCCATCACCAGGTGGTCATTTTGAGCACAGAAACCTTACCTGGGGCTGCATTCCTCTCCTGGAGAGGCAGCAGGAGCTATTAAAATGTGTTGGCATTTAAGGGATTGGGAAGGAAGATGTGCAGAGAAGGGAGGGAGTTGAGGAGTGTGATGAACCACTTTCAATACTCCAGTGGAAGCTCATGTAGGAATTTGTCCTTGAGTCTTCCCCACTTCTTTGGCCATTTTCTTAAGAGTGTTATTGAAGCCCTTTCAAGCACTGTACAAACAACAGCTGGTATTCTCTATTTTCCCAGCAGTTATCAGTGATAAGAACATTTTTTAATATATATTTGCAAAAGAAGCTAAAGAAAACTGTCAAAGGACAAAATGCACTTCAAATCATTTAGAGTTTGAAAATATATTTGAAAGGGGGATGAAAGGAAAAGAAAGAATTTAAAGAAAAGTGTAAGCCCATGTTTAACCTGGAGCACTGCATTTGCTTAAGATCTGACGGTCTCTTCTCAAAGTTATTTAACCTCTTCACCTAGTTTTACTTTAAGCTGATTTTTAAAACTAAATGCTGATGCAAAACAAAGAAAAGTTTAGTATAAAACACTTAGAAATCTTTTAAGAAAGTTTTGAAATGTTTAATAATTTTCAAAATTCTTTCTGTTCCTATTTTTTTTTTTTTGGTCCAAACCTCCTCACTGAATTTGATACCAATTCACTGTGATTTTCAGTTCTTTGACACTAAATGTTTCCTTTATTACTTCCATCATTTTTCAAAGGGTACCCAGCTCATGCCAAGGCCTTCCATGGCAGAGAATCAGCTGCCTCTGCTCTATTCTGCCTCTGCTCTTCAAAATTCCTCTACCTTCCCCCAACAGATTTTCCTCTTTGCCTCACACTGGTTTTACATGTTATTGATTCAGTAATTTTGCCACTTAGAGGGTCTCATGTCTTCTGTCCTCACACCTCTCCTTTCTTTTCTCCACGGTGCCTGGATCATTTCTTTATAGCACCAGAATTGAATCCATAAATCCAAATTTAAGGGTTTTAACCACAGATGGTGGCTGTGCTGATGGACTTTGCTGTCTCCAAGGATTCCTTCCAGCTGTGCCTCCTGGAATGGCTGAGGTTTCCATTCTAGAAGCTGACTCCCCCCTACACTTACATACCTTTCCTTTCCTCTATAGACAAAAACATAACTGCTGAAAAGAAGATTTTAGATATATATTTTTAGGAGCAGAGTTTAAAGGACACTTTGCAAGGCAAAAAAGATAAGAGCATGTAACAAACGTGTGGTGTCTGACTCTCTCTTGGAGACTTTGCTTTGATTTTTCTTGAATTGTTTTTTGTCTGAATTTTTAATAGAAAGTGTTAGGCAGCCTGTCACTCTTTATGTATGGAAAACATAATACTCTTTGATGTTCTCAGTTACTGTGTCATGTTTATGTGCTCTGACAGTCTTTGAACCGTGGCTCACTGCAGACAATGGGAAGGGATCCTCAGAGGGGTGGAAGGAAGGATTTTAAAAGAGGCTCATTTCCTAATCCCAGAATGGCAGCGTGTCACCAACATCCACACTGGTGTCCAGTGCCTTCAAACAAGGGAAAATCTGACTGACTAAGTTGCACAACTGAGCCCAAGGCGTGTGACATCACTCTGAGTTATGTCAACACTTCAAGGGTTTCAGTGAACATTAGAGCTACTCAGACACTTCCAACCATTTGATATAAGGAAAGACAAACTTCTGGAGCTTCACAAAATTATTGTCAATTATTTAAAAAGAAAACAAAATTCAATGAGTATAAAAAGCCATATTCCACCCAAGTGCTGATCACAATGACAGGAGCTGCTAGTAAAATAAATACATCCCTTCTGTAAGGGCTTTTGTAGGTACCCAAGAACATAAAAGTGACAGGCGGCTGTTGCAAGGAAATTAGGGATGAACACATCCAGATCTATTCCTGCTGAATACTAAATACACACCTGAGATCCCTGGTGATGATGCCCAGAAGCTGTCCCTGTTCTTCCTCATCATCACAGTGACATTTAAAGGAGCCACCACAGAGCCATGTCCTATGGAACACTCTGCATGGCTTAGTGTGTTATTTAATGATCATCAGGGCATGAGACAAAGTGTAGCAGCTCACACTGGCCTTTCCTGAAAAACTAAATAGATCTAAAATCTTCTTTTCAGCAGTTATGTTTTTGTCTATAGAGGAAAGGAAAGGTATGTAAGTGTAGGGGGGAGTCAGCTTCTGGAATGGAAACCTCAGCCATTCCAGGAGGCACAGCTGGAAGGAATCCTTGGAGACAGCAAAGTCCATCAGCACAGCCACCATCTGTGGTTAAAACCCTTAAATTTGGATTTATGGATTCAATTCTGGTGCTATAAAGAAATGATCCAGGCATCGTGGAGAAAAGAAAGGAGAGGTGTGAGGACAGAAGACATGAGACCCTCTAAGTGGCAAAATTACTGAATCAATGACATGTAAAACCAGTGTGAGGCAAAGAGGAAAATCTGTTGGGGGAAGGTAGAGGAATTTTGAAGAGCAGAGGCAGAATAGAGCAGAGGCAGCTGATTCTCTGCCATGGAAGGCCTTGGCATGAGCTGGGTAACCTTTGAAAAATGATGGAAATAATAAAGGAAACATTTAGTGTCAAAGCCAGATCTTTTATTTAGTCATTTAAGTGAGGATTTAAATGATCTCTCTTTGCAGACCCTGTTAGGGTTTGTTTTAAAAGATCAGGGATCTTTTCCTCACAGGGAATATGTCAAAACACACATTATGTGGTTGTTTCAGTAGTGGCAGCAAACAGACTCCCACCTCTGCAGGTGTGGACATGCCAGGCTGGATGCCAGGGGCAGGGAGTAGCAGGAGCCATGTGGAGGCAGTGGCACAGGGATGCTGGGCACACAGGGATGCTGGGCACACAGAGATGCTGGGCACACAGTGGGCACACAGAAATGCTGGGCACACAGTGGGCACACAGGGATGCTGGGCACACAGCTGGGCACACAGAAATGCTGGGCAAACAGTGGGCACACAGCTGGGCACCCACCACCCTTGGCATGGGTAGCTGTGTGCTGTGCTTCAGCCATCCTGACACACAACCCATGGGAGATTTGTCTTTTCCTTCTCCTTATAGTGCATTGGAGACTGCACACACAGGGGCTTTGCCTGTCAGACCATCCCTGACCTCATGGATTTGGGAGAGATGTGCAAGGTGAGTTTTGTCCTAATCCCCTGCATGGCCAGCAGCACTGCCTTCCTCTTCATCCCCATCCTTGCCATCCCCCTGAGCAGGGATAACCTGCTCTTCATGCCATGGGAAAGAGTCTCCCAGCTCCTGTTCAAAAGTCAATTTGGCAACCTGGCAGGGGGACTAAGCAGTCGAATCCATTTTCTTCCCCTTTTTCTTCTGAGCACAAAACCTAACAGACCCCTTCAGAAAAGACTCCCTTGTCACAGGAAAGGGTTCCTTTGTATGCGAGTTGCAGCGTCTATTTTTCAAGATAACCTTTATTTCATGTACTGAGTGTTAGCTTTGCTGGAAAAGAGAAAAGCTGAGATAACTCCTTCACCTGTGGAACATTATTACGCTTTCTGGTAAAAAAGAAGAATGAGTTGTTCTGGTGCATGATAATGGAGGTGGAACGAATCAGGCAGGAGCAGGAGCTGAATTGCACCTCTCTCTCTTTCTCCCCACCTGTCTATCTTTGCAATCTCACTCTCTTTTCTCTGCCTGTCTTCCTGTCTCCAACACAGAGTGATTTTTCTCTCTCCCTTCTCTCATTACCTCCAAATTCTCTGGTTTTCTTATGCACACTATAACTTCCTCTGGGGCTCATCAGAAAATCTCCTGACCAACAGCTCTATTATTTGTGCTTTCAGTGCAGGGGATGCCTGGAGATCTGTCCTGCTGTGCTTGGAGCTGTACCACCAAAGCACAAAGTTCTGCTTTCTGCACTGAAGAGTTTCCAAGCTAAAAATTTTGTGGTTTGCACTCAGTTGTAAATTGGTCTACGGAACATTTCTCCCCTGGGAAAAGGCTGCTCTTCTTTAGGTAATAGGTAAAATTGTGAATGCTTCATTAGAGTACTCTAATTCCAATGACATTTCAAAGGCAAAATATTGAATCAATTTGAAATCAGAATGGATTTTAAATTTTTTATTATTTCAACTTTTTCCTGCTCCATTTCCCACTTGTTTTCACTTCTATATTAGAATCTTAATGTTATTCTCTTACATATCCATATCCCATCCAGTACTGCAGTGCTAAACTGTGTTTCAATAATACCAAAATGAAGCACTTCAGGAGGTGGTGGCATAACTTCTTGTCTCGGTTTAGAGACAAACTTTAGGAGAAAATGCCCTTGAATGAACATTTCCTCTAAAGAGAAGGGCTTTGGTAAACCTATTTGCCAATGAGGGAAATGAATACCAATGGGTGATGGTGAAAAAAAACCCCAGCAAACTGTTTATTAACCAAGAAAAAGAGGTGCCCACAAGGCACAGATAAGGATTGAATAAATGCTGGATATTGAAATTTCAAAACTTTAACCCCCATCCCCCAGGGGGCAAAGATGGCAGATGTCCCTTTTGTCTCAGGGAAGAGGATGCACAGGAGGTCACCTGCTGGGCAGAATAGGTGGGAACCTTTCTGGCATTAGTCCCCTCCTCACAGCAGGAGAAGCTGATGGGTTTTGGTGTCCTCTCTTTTGCTGGCTCAGTCTCCCCCAGGGCCTGGATTGTCCAGCACAGCCCCCGCAGGCTCCTGAGAGCAGAGGGGGAAAAAACCCCAAAACCCAAACTGGAACAGTTCAAGGGAAACAAAACCCAAAAAACAACTAAGGGAGTTCTGCTGGAGTCCAGGGAAAAAGGTGGGGAAAGAAAAAACCGAACCAAAACAAAGCTTCTAGCCTGAGCAAGCAAAAACTAATCCAACAAAAGGAATAATGTGATGTCCCAGTCTGTGCTGCCCGGAGCGCACCGAGGCGAGAAGGGGCTTGAGCCAAGGTGTGCAGGAGCTCAAACCTCCCTGCCCCACCCCTCGGGCCATCTTAAAACCATAGCAGACATTTCTGGGCATAAAGCAGATGATTAGGGAGTAAAGTATCATCATAAAATCAACGCAAGAGACTTCTGAAGAGAAATGTTTCAAACTCGTATTTCCTGATTTGGTCCTATCTGAAATAAATGAAAGTTTAGTTGCCAGATTTCTCTGGAGACCAAATGCCTGTTTTCTCATCAACTTTAATGATGAAGTCTAAGAAAGTCTGAGTTTGATCAGATGGAACAGGGCACATTTAAACTTATCTTCTGAGCTGGATGCTGATATTGCTGTGTGACAGTGATGTATGGGAGAGATTCTAGTTGTCTCTTGGAACACACCATCCTCTTTGTGAAAACAAGGAATCTTGCCTTCCCCTGCTCCCAGCTCATGGTTAACGCCTCTTTCAACAAATTATTTGAGTAGAGGAACAAGTTTGGTGCCACAATTACAACAGGCAGCAAGCCAGACTCCACACCAGCCCTTTTATATATCCCAGCCCTTGGTATCCACAATGGGGAGCTGATGCAGGAGGTGGCATGGACTCCTTGTGAGAGAAAGGGCATCCCAGATGGGATTAGGGCTTTGAATGAAAACCAGGAATAAAATGGGGGCAGCACCCTATTGCTCTGTAGGGCTGTGGGAAGCCTGGCAAGGTTTGTGCTCTAATCATGGCCAAGTGTTTGCAGTTTCACATCCAGAGGATCCTCCTGGCAGGGGAAAAGTTCTGCAGCTCATGCACCAGTGAGCTCAGCACAGACTGAGCAGCTCTGAGAGCTGCTGCACCGAGTCCATGCTGCACCATAAATTACAGGGTAGTTATTTCTTAGTTATTCAGCAGTTACAGTGTAATTAGTTCCGCTTAATGTCAACTTTTGTCAATACGTCTTTCATTAGCCAGAAAATTAGAGCTGGGTTTTGAAGCAATGGTAATACATGAGTTTCTCTGAGCTTGGGCTTGGAGAAAGGAGGAGAAGAGGTGCTGTGGGGAGGAGATGGGGCTGTCAGGTGAATTCTGGGGCTGTCAGGTGAATTCCAAGCCTTTCTCACGAGTTCTGCATTCCTACAAGCCTGCACATCCTCATATACACAAAGCTCCCATACACAAAATTCACATCTCTTCTCCAACACACAGATACAAAACACCCACCTCTTCTCTAGGATCAATATTCCAGCCCAGACTGCAGAGAGGAATCAAACAGGTCCCTGGAGAAGTTTCCTTTGGCTGCTCAGAAACAGACAGACAAATAAACAAGGAAATAAACCCCAGGAGCTGCCTCACAATAGCATTTGTTGCCTGTGTTTTGCAGGAGAGCCTAATTAAGCAGGATGACTTTAGATTTTGGGGACTCCAGCTTTCATTTAAAGGGGGCTTCATTTCCAGTCTGCAGGTTCTTTATTCTTGGACATCACAGGTAGTCCTTCTGCCTTCCCTTCCTGTTTTTCTTTTTTTTTTCCCTTTCAAAAATGTTGACATCATTAGGAGATTGACTTTTCTGAGTTTTGCCATTGCTTTGAACAGTGACAGCATTTTAGTCCCTGGTCCAAAAATGGTCAGAATCAGGGGATTTGGCTTTAGGGGAAACACAGAGAAAGATTTTCCTGTGTCCTGATTCACTGAGAAGGGAGAGACAAGGTAAAATAGGTTTAAGGGTGCTATCCTTCCCCCTAAAACACTTCACTTTAGGCCATCACCAGCCTCTGGAAGCAGTTTTAGTGTGAAAAATCCTTCTACCTGTTTTAAGTTTCAAACCCACATGAAAGCACATTGCACAATCTGGCTGTGGACTGAGCTACTAATGATGGAATGGTTAGGAAATTGTAAAATAAATTCTCTTAAGATTACTTTGTAATGGTGCAAATCCAACTAATTTGCTCTTTATTTGTACTGCTCGCCCAGGTCTAGATAAATGGCTGGAAGTAGAAAGGAGTCAGCATGGGTCTGGATTTTTTTTATATATAGTTTTCATAATTCCAGCCTCCATTACTCCCCTCCATATAATTTTCCTCTGTGATTATGCTGTGTTGATTTCACACAGGGCCCTACATATGCTAAAGCTGGTCCTTGAAGAAGAATTAAGTATTCAGTTCAGGAAAAAATATTAGACAGAAAGAATATAATGGTAACGTTGGTATAAATGCATCCTCCAAATATATAATGAAATTCCTTCAGTTGTCTTGCACCCCTCGGTGTCCACCAGGAGACCAAGGACAATGGAGCTCCTCCTGCTATTATAAAATAAACAGTAATAACAACAACAGCAATAAACATTCATCCCACAGAATTCTTCCAGATGAACATGAATTCCAAAATTAATGTGCATGGCTATTCAGTGGTTATTGCAACTTCCTCCTGTTGTGAATAATAAGACCAGGGACACACGATTCAACTCACCCATTACTACTGAAACTACTAAAACCTCTTCAGAGAAATCTTTAGAGATTTTATCTATACATATATTTATATATATATATGTGAAATCCCCAACTATGCTTGAATAATGAAGGGCTGTGGAAAAAAAACCCACAACAATCTGAGGAAACCATGAGCAAAAAACAGAAGATAAACTCCTCTGATAAATTATGTATTGCAAACTACTCAGCTGAGTCCATTCCACCTTGCACAGGTTGAAATCCATATGGAGCATTCCTTCTCTCTGTGGGCAGCCTCTCCCCAACTGCACTGAAGGAAATATATGCAGAGATTTGTGTCTGTTCCTCTTGAATATTTCAGACCATGTTAAGACAATTCTGCCCCACCAAACTCCTTTGCCTCAGTCACCCAGGGAAAAAAAAATTAGCTGTGTGTTAATGCTTGGCTGCACCATATCCTAAAATGTGGGAATCAGTGGGGATTGGGAGCTGTGGTGGTTTCACTGGAGGAACATGAGGTGGGAATCAGTGTGGGGTGAGCTCTGAGCCCATGTGGGGTAAGAGCAACCCGAGCACATGAACGAAGCCAAAGGTGTGGTGTGGTGTCTGGCTGTGGGGTTATGGCTGTTGCCACAATGCCAGAATGAGAGCTGAGAGTGGTCTCTTCAGCAGCAGCTTTGGAGTTCCCCCTGTGTGACACTGCTCAGGTCCCCCAGACCAGCTCCCCAGGGTGGCTCCAGGTGTCCCTGTCCCACCTGGCCACTGCCACGAGGCCAAGGGTGCTCCCCATCCCCTGCTGGTAGGGACCTGCAGGAAGGGCAGGGTCTCACCCAGATCTGGCCCTTCCATCCCTGTGGTGTTTGGTTTCTCCCAGCCCATTTCCCTCAGTTTTTCCCTGGGTAAACACACAGATTTCCTGTGTGAGAGATGGTTATTATGGGTTATCACCATTTCTTCCTGCCCACACTGCTGCCTCTTGCTGGCTTCTGCCCTGGTGTCCCCAGCACTAGCCTGGCTGTCCCCAGCACCGCCCCAGCCTCCTGCACCCCAGGGACACAGATCTCTGCCAGACAAGCAGCACGAGGGGGGAGAAGGATTAAGGGAGTGGACAAGCTAAGAAGAGCACTTTGAAAAGTGTTAGCACAAAAAGGAGAAACTATGACAAAGTCCAGGATAATTTCTGCCTCTGGGCAGAGGCTGGAAGGTCCTCAGTGATGTCAGAAGAGAATTTCTGATGGCATCAAGTGTTTGCCATCCCTTTTTGTCTCCTACACAAGCCCGTGCCCACTGACACTGAACCTACATCCAAGCTCAGCTGTTCCAAATCTGGAAGGTGCTGGCTGAGGAAGGGGAGGATGTACTGAGTCATGGTCTCCATGCTGCATCCATAACTTCTGGGGCTCACTGATGGATACAAAACAAGCTTCCACCCACAAAAGCCTTGTGACAGAGGCTGTGGAGTCATAGCTCAGGCCTGTCAGGGAGGCTGGTGGAGTGTGAAACACCTCACAGCCTCCCTGTTCTCTGGAGCTAAAATCTGGCCCTAAGAGATTGGAACTCAGTCCGGTGGAAACAGGGGTGTCTTGGTTGAATCACTGGGATGGGTCTTCAGGGTTACTCAGAAAGATTTTTGTGCTTCTACATCCATGATCCAGCAAATTCTGTGGCTGCTGTTTGGATGAACAAGGAGCTGGGTAAGTTCTTTCCCAAGTGGGATGTCTCTGGTAACAGCAAGTCTTTACTGGGGCTGAAACTTGGTACTGGGAAATGTAGAAAAGAGCTGCTATTCATAATAGAGGAACAAAATAAAGGCAAGAGAAAGAGGAGATGGGGTAGAAGAGAGCAAGCTGCAGTGGAGGACATCAGCAGAAAGAGGGAGTAGAGAGTGTGTGCTCTTAAAGAATCAACAATACTCACAGAAAAGGGAAGCACCCAGGGGAGCAGTGTGAATGTGAAGCTGGGAGAAATGTTATTGAGAGAGATATTAAGGCGAAGCAGCTGATATTTGAAATGTTACTTGAATAGAGGCTTTAATCTGATAGGGCACAGACAGAATTAATGGGTTTTCAATGAGTTGCAAAGCACTTAGGGACAGCACTGGGAGAAAAGGGAAAGTTGAAAGTTCTGCTGCTGGAGGTCAGCGCCACATCCCCAGCATGGAGAAAGTCACCAGAGAAGGAATAAAAAAGGGGTTGAGAAACCAACTTCTGTGTAAATTCCTCCGAGATAAGGGAGAGTTTTGAAAACAAAACCAAAAAACCTTGTACCTCCCATATCTGCTTTCCTTTTAATTAGCTGAGAGCTCAGTTCAGATGGCTGGAGTGAGGGATGGGGAGGTGAGAAAAGAAAAACAAGTGTCAGTGAGGCATCTTTCATGTCCTTCAGAAGGTGAATGGGTGTGCCAGGCAGGGACCTGCATTTGTGCACAGGCAGGAGTGTGGGAGGGACTGGCTGGGCTGCCAGGAAGAGCAGTGAACTGGGGAAAAACGAGTCACAGCCCAAAGCCTGCTTGGCAAAGCTGCCTGGGAAGCATCCACTGCTGTGGCCTGCATGGCTCAGTAGGCCCTCTGCAAAGCAGGAGGCCTCATTTTTGCTATTAAAGAGCAATGGAAGGGAAAAGAGAAAGAGAGAATGGAGCCAGGGAGAGGGAAGGAAGCAAAATTGTGCTTACATGACAGAGCAGGAAGATCTTTATACAAATAAACACTCTGGGCCACCTAAAAATCTTACCAGGTCTGTAGCTCACTTTTTCACTTTTTTTTTTTTTTTTTTTTTTTTTTTTTTTTTTTTTTTTTTTTTTCCCCTTTTCCCCTTTTTTTTTTTTTTTT
>VXBC01001947.1:0-15198 GCA_013399945.1 Ploceus nigricollis | reverse complement strand
CTGTTCTATTCCTTTTATGTGATCAGAGGCTGCAGGTCTCTTGTGTTTCCCAGAATCCTGGTTAAGATCTTGTTGGCGTCTGGAAGGCAGAGAATGGCAGGGGTCAGGAAGGCAATGAAACAGCAAAGTTGAATCAATCATTCCTATTATTTGAGTCTTTCTGGGAAATTCAGACCATTGGGGTTTGTATTTCTCGATTTTTTTTTTACCCCTGAAATTTGCTTTCATCCAGGGAAATAGAGTTTGGGTCAAAACACTGCAAAGAAAGTGATCTCATTTTTTGCTTCTGTTTTTTGGACTCAGCTGGATGGAATCAGAGCCTCTAAGAAGTTCCTGGTCAACAGAGAAGCTGCAGCATGAGATCCAAGACTTGAAAATAAAAACTCAACAGGGAAAAAGGTATCTTAGAAAAGCCCGAGCAATAAGATCCTCAACTGGTATTTGCAATCAGCCCTGAGTAGAAATGCATCCAAAGCCAGGCATCCTTAATTCTTCCTTCTCATATCAGTGCCATCACTAGTTATTTTTATAACCAATTTGCCAGAGAAATGTCTCTCAGCAGCAGGTTGAATTGTTTATTACATCTGTTTCAGTATCAAACCATCCCAAGAACCCTTCTGAGACTGCATTTCTCCCAGTGCATTGTGGAAATGCAGAGCACCTTTTAATCAGGAGGGACATCTCTGTTTGGTTTGCAGACTTCAAAATGCCTTCTGTTCAAAACGCTGTGTTGCTACCTGAGTGAAACCAGAGATAAAACTCCAGCTAATATCATGATTTCAGGAGTCAGCAGATAATTAATTTCTAAAACTTGATGCTGAGTAGGGCATTTCCTTTGTGGTTTGATTTTTTTTAATCTGTTTTCTTATGGAGTGATGCTCACACACACCCAACCCCCTCAACCCCTGTAACAAATTAAAACCTTGTATTTTTGGAAGAGGAGGGTGTCAGGACTAAAATACTCTGCTGGGACACTGATGGGGCCCTCTTGGTTCCTCTGCAGTCTCCTGCTGTGATCAGTTTTGTTTAGGTTATTCTCATTCTGTGGGTCTAGAATTAGGAAACCAAGATCCAGAGAGGTTCAGTGGAAGTTCTAGAGGGTTATTCAGTGTCCTGTCTTCAGGGGCTGAAGTACTGGAGAAGGACCACAACCTCTCAGTGCCAGCTTGCCCAAATGAGACATCTCTCACATTGTCATTTTTGCCTCTGAACTGGAATCCTAAAATAACAGATGGGCAGTGGGGATGATCCAGTGATTCAACCATCAGCATCCACAGTAGTCACCCAAGATAGCTGCTTCCTTTAGCATCCATAAAAATACCAACCACTCCTTGGGACAGCTTGGAAGCCAAAGAAATGTTCTCTTTATTGAAATTAAGTTGCCATATGAGCCCTAATTCTAATGGATCTCTGCTTCTTTGTTCCTCATATGCTCAAACCAAACTCTATTATTCCCTACCCTCCCAAATCAGGGTAGATGTTTCTTCAAGGCAGGAATCTCATCTCATTTTGCCCATGTGCAGCATCAGGAGAACATTTGTGTCAGAGCTGGGCCAAGGCAGTCCCCGGGTGTCAATGACAGAGACCAATAAGCTCTTATCACATTACAGGAAAACAAAGGGGAAAATGCTGCTCAAGCTTAGATGTGGGACCTAGATTTTCCTGGCCAAACAAAGTACCTGGATTTAATGGCACAGAGCAGGGAAGAGTTCAACATGCATCATCCCATCAGGAAAAGCTTCACTCTGCTCCTCTGCTGCTTGTCCCTGTGTCAGAGGGGGATTGAATTAAGTGATGGAGGAAGGTGGATCTGCTCTGCAGGGCAAAGAGCCAAAAATCAGGTAATAACAGTAACTCCCAGTCCTGAATCTTTTCAGAAAAACATTTACAAGTGACTTTCTGGAGCAGTAAAGATTTTTCTCTTTTTCTTCTTTTTTTTTTTCCCCCTTTTTCCTTTACTACAGAGAAATCTTTAACAAATAATCATTTTGCACTGTACAGCTCATCAATAAAAGCAATAACATCAGGTTATGTAATAAATTAAATATGATGTGTAGTTGAAAGTAATTGTTCTTTCAGCCATCAGCTTCTTGTCACATTAAGGGCTCTGGCAAACAGGTTTAATATTTGTGGAATGAACAGAATTATTGACAAGCAGAGGAGGAACTAGACAGCAAGTGAGCATCATATTAATTTTTCAAAGCTTGATATTGCTTTTCCTGCTGACAGTGCAACAAACTTCCAGGGCTGGCTTTTGCTGAAGTGAGGTTTGGTAGTGGTGGCTTGTTTCTCCTTGATCTTGGTTTTCTGCTATTCTGTCAAGTTGGAAGAGAGAAGGGAAGAGGGAGAAAAATTGTGCTGGCTCAGAGGTAAGTGTGGTTTTATCTTTGGGTTTATTCTGGATAACTCAGTTCAAGGTGAGCTCAGATTAACTCCAGTTCTACCTTTCACTGTATCAATGGACATCTTCCATTACTTCAACAAACAGCCCATAATTCCTATCACACTTCTAGAATTTAAGTACTGCCACTTGGCCTAGAGAGTCTGGTGACTGAAATATTGGAGGTCCTTTGGGACAGAGTTTCTCAGAATGGACAATTAAATCAGAGATGGAGTTACAGAGAGAGGTCTGCTGGGTCATCTGAGCTTCCTGATACTCGGAACTGCTCAAGGCTTGCAAAGAAGTGGAAATTGAAAAGCTGAACTTCCTGAGGTCCAAGTGGTTCATTGATGAGGTTGGAAATGTAGAAAGTGATGACAATTCACCTTTTTACCTAAGCATTCCCAAAGTGCTACAAAAACAGCTGAAGGGAAAAAAATAACAAGTGTGAATGGCCACTCTGAGGCATGTGCTTTGTCTGAGGCGAGGTAAAAATAGGCACTGACATTTCTCTTATCTCATATTTGAGCCCCAACCACCACACCCCCCCCTCTGCTTGTCTCATGGAATTTGTCACCCAAAAAAAGATTTAAAAAGGTGTTAAAATATGTGTCTTTCTGTTGATGGGCTATGGAGAGGCAGAGGAGAAGGTTTCTGTGGAGTGGTGGTGGTGGTCAGGGACTGTTCAGGTCAGAGGTGCTTTATAGAAATTGTCATTGGAGATGCTCTCAGAGCATACATGGGACAAATACTTCCCAAAGCAGCTCTCTAGGCTGCCTTTTCCATTGTGGATGGCATGGGACTGAGCTTGTCTGCAGCACTTCTGATGCAATGGATGAGATCTAATCTTACTAAATGAAATGCAAGGATCCTTGCAGGTGGCAGTTTGGGAATACTCTCCTTCATCTATATTAGTGTGGCCAGCACATTGTTTTTGAGCATTTTCCATAACCACAGGAACATGGGGAGGAGAAAATGGGAAGGAGGTGTGGGCAAAAGGCAGGCCTGGGCTGGTCAGTGATGCCCCACGGGCTCTGTTCAACCCTTTCTCTCCTCTCTCATCTCTGTTCAGAGCTCTGAGGATGTTTTAGAGCTGGCAAGGCAGGCATGGCTGCAGCGAGCTGGACAAGCTTTGGAACTTGGCATCATTGTCCTTTGATTGGCCTGAAAACTCTTATTGTAGAAGGGGATGGGCTTGCAAGCCTCATAATTAACAGCCAGCTCAGGTTTGTCCATCACACTGAGCTTTCACGGGCTGACCTTCGCACATGTGGCCAAACTTTCAACCGTGACCTCGTGTCTCTTCAAAAATCCATCACCATTGAAAATCACCCTGGCCAGAGCTCCCTTTCAGCTCTGAAATGTGACAGCTGTTTTTTTCCAAAATACTCCAGAATGACCCCATTTCTGCAAAGAAATGTCAGAGCATGAGAGAGCCAAAGGGGAATGGGTGGAGAGCAGAGCTGTTTGTCCTGGTCAGACCCAGACCCAGCCTCCCCACACATTGCCATGGGTGAAATCAAATCCAAACTCTGGAAGGGATTTCATTTTTAATGAGAGGTGAGGGAATATGTGGGTCCCAGAAAGCTGCACAAGTGATGGATGTTGTCACCTTTAAGATTTGTCTGTGTATCCTTCCTCACTGCTCTCCTGGGATTTATTTTAAGAATTTTTGTCTCTAATTTGTACCCAAGACTTGAGAGATCACTGGGCTGACAGAGTCCAGAAAAGAGGTGTAACATGAGTGGAGTGGTCTCAAAAGCAATGGGAACAGGTTCCTATTTTACTTATGAGCAAATTCTGTTTCACCCCCTCCATGCAGAAAGAACCCAGGAGTGAGAGGTATTAAAGCACCAAAAAGAACCAAGATTTTTCTGAAGGTCTGGGAGAAAGTGAGAGAAGAACTCACAGGAGAAATGTCATCATAGGAGCACGCTTTGGTAATGAGCTGTTTCACAAAACGTGGAAAATGGTAGAATTTCAGGCATCAGCTGTGTATCCTAATGGTGCATCAGCCACCTAAAAGTCCTTGGAAAATGCTGTTAGAGGCAGGTAACAGAATAAACACAGGAGCATGGAGATATTTTCATTTGAGGCAGAACCTGAAAAGTGCTGGAGGGTTGAAAGAGGGAGCCAGGCAAGGACTGCAGCATCCAGGGTGGGACTTTGCCACACACAGGGCAATTCCTCAGAGCCACTGGGAAGGAAATCTCCTGCCCTTCCAGGGAGAGAAAGCAGAGGGGGAGCTGATTAATGTGCTGCACATGTGGGGCCATCCCAGCAGGGCAAAGGCTCATGGCTTCAAAAGAGCTCAGTACAAGGAATGAGCTGAAAGAGTCAAAATAGGAGCTGCAGGAAGCATCTTAATAATCCAGACTGAAATATTAATCATGAGAATTGCAAATAAAGTCTTTGAATTGCTTTGGGTGGACACTGTGTTCCAAGAAGCTCCTCTTTCCTCTCCCTGCACAAATGCCAGTGGACAAAGCCAAAAGATTGGATTGTCACGAGTGAAAAGTAGAGAATTTTAAATTTTTTTAAATTTATTTTTTAAACCAAGAGCTTTCAAAGCTGCTGGTTATACCTGTTTTTAAATCTTGTGTGCACTTTTTAAGTATTTCACTGTGTTCTTCATGGCAGCTGAGGAAACCCTGCCATTCCCATCACCTGTGGTGCAGAGAGAGAAACATGCAAAGAATTATGTGTACAGCTGCCAGGCTCTGAAGTGCATCTGACAGTCTCACTAGGTACTTAACTACCTCTGAAAAACAGAGAGCATTTAGTTCCCCTAGGAGTCAGTGCAGATCAAGAACATGCATGTGGGTTCCTGAATCATGGAGCATCCTCCTCATCTAAGATGTATTTGACTGCTGAAAGGATGGGAGTAGCTCTCTTACAGTGATTAGAATTAGGAACAGATTTGTTAAAGGAAAACAAAACAAAGTACAGTCCTTTCTGTTAAATCTTGCACAAATGATACCCCTGGGTTTCTTCTAGATTTTTATTATTGTTAAAATAAATAATATTTGGGTTTATCCTCACACTCTGCCCATTCTGTTGAACCAAGGTGCTATTTTTGAGCTGAAAGCATGCACACCAAAAAATGCAAATCCCACATTTCAAAGGCACCTTCCACTTGGAATGGGCTCTATTTTTGTCCCTGTGACTGTCTTGCACAGCTCTAATTGTCATGGCCTGCTCTGAAATCCACAGTACATACCTCTAGCCAGCATATTTTTGGATTATTGCTCATTGTGATCAGCCTTTTGTGTTCCTCTTGATATGGGCCAAATTTGAACATGAGCTGCTGAGTCACACACAATGTGGATCTTACATATGCCTCAAAGAAATCTTCCTTTTTCTACTCCCCTGTACCTGGGCCAGCACCTGGCAGAGTCTTCCCCATTTCCCAGACAGGCAAGGGAAAGAAAACCACCTGAAACACATCAAAGAGCTGAAAAGCAGCTTCTGAGCAGCTCAAAACAATTAATTTAATTATTAGTATGAAATGTCTTAGAGAGTGCCTGCTTGGCATTGTAGTTTCTGTGCTCATTTGTATCGTGAAAAAACTGAGGAAAGAAAGAGGAAGAGAAGAGAAGGAAAAAGAAAAGAGAAGAAAAGAGAAGAAAAGAGAAGAAAAGAACAGAAAAGAAAAAAGAAAAGAAAAGAGAAAAGAAAAGAAAAGAAAGAAAAGAAAAGAAAAGAAAAGAAAAGAAAAGAAAAGAAGAAAAGAAAAGAGAAAAGAAAAGAAAAGAAAAGAGAAAAAAAAAATCTTATCTTTTGAAACCAAGGTCTCTGGGCTTGGGGGTGAAATATTTAATTTTTGTCCACGAAAAATACAGACATATCTGAGTGGGAATGCAATTTTTAAAAATTATCAGATGATTAATTTTCTGAAGGCAAAATACATATTATAAACCCTTTTAGGGAGTGATAGAGACGGAAAAGGGCACTTGATGTAATGGGGTGAAAAACCCAAATAATCCCATCTCTGCTGTAGGACTCTCTTTCCTGGAGTGCTCTCCTTACATCCCAAACTGCAGCACAGCCCTTGCTCTGACACTGCTGCAGCTTCCAAGGCTGGGCAAAAAAGTTTCACACCTGTGAATGGATTTTTTTTGTCTCCTGCAGCTGAGATGATTTTGGGGATCGCTTTTTTTTCCCTTCCTTTTCCATTTCTTCTCTGATCATCATATGTACCATGTGCTATTCATGTATATTCATCATATAGCACCATGTGCTATTTTTTTTCAATAAGAGGGAAGTTTTTTAATCAGGTGACACAGAAAAAATGGTGGAATATTGGAGATGGAATCTTCAACAGTCTCCACACCAGCATCCCCCATGTGAGTTGTCTTCCTTTTCTTTGAATGGCCTCTGTGAATGCAAATCCCAAATTTTAAAGGCCTGAATTCTGGGGTGCTGAATGCAAAATGTCTGATATTGGTGTTGCTGCTTCTGTTCCAGCTCCTCATCAGGAAAATCTCCCTGACCTTCACGCACAGGTGCCCTGGGACAGGTGAAGCAGGCAGGGGCTCCAGTCCTGCTCTTTAATCCACAGCCAGGCTGTCCCCTGAATTCCTGCAGAGCAGGCTTCAGCAGATCCGTGCTTGCTTCTGGTGCTGAGCAGCTGTTCCACAAACTGTTGGGTTATTGGAGTTTTGTGGCCATAATCACTTGGCTCTCTCAGTGCTGTCACCTGCAGATGAAAATGAAAAGCCTTGAAAATGAGGTGACAGCAAATCCAGAGTGTCCAGGGCTGTGTGTGAGCACAGAGCAGAGCAGGCTGCTGTCAGGAAGTTGTTCCACACCCCAGGAATGGAGGGCTTGACACTGGAGGGTGTGTCTGGAGGGTGTCCCAGATTGCCAAACAGATGGATTCTATTTGCCATCTGTGNCCTGCTCCCATATTTTTGCCTGAGAGCCCCCCTTAATTCCAAATTTGTAACAGCTCAGAGGGAGGGGGTTTCCATTTTTCCATTTCAGGGGAGGCTCCTGCCTTCCTTAGCAGACACCTGTCTTTCCAAACCAAGACAGAGGGAAGTGAAGAAATACAGCCAAATGTTCTATTTTCTGTGATGGAGACCAAATCCCTTTGAAAGTGGAGATGTAATTGTTCAGTGGCCAGGGCTCCTGGAACACTGTGTCTGTCTGTGCTGCGTGCACAGTGCCACTACACAAAGGTCTTGGAACCACAGAACCCTGGAAATGGTTGGAAGGGACATTTAAAGGTCATCCACTCCCAGACACCTCCCACTGTCCCAGGCTGCTCCAAGCCCCATCCAGCCTGGCCTTGGGCACTGCCAGGGATCCAGGGGCAGCCCCAGCTGCTCTGGGCACCCTGTGCCAGGGCCTGCCCACCCTCATTGTAAAAATCTTCTTTGGGCTGAAGAGCAGCAATTTACTGCAGTTCTCCGCCTGGTCGTGCAGGAGATCTGTGGAAGAAGGAGTTGTTCTTGTGGATAGAAGAAATCAGATTTACAGGGAAAGCCCTAACAGCCATGGTGAGGGGTGAATTTATGAAAATATTCCCAGCTACAGTCACAGCAGCCTCTTGGATGGTTCCTGGTATTATCAGGGGTCCCAGCACTTGGTGTTATCAGAGATCCCATGGTAGTTTCCTCCGAGGAAGTGTTGTCTAATGATGATTTGCTGCCCGTTACCTCTAAAGAGAATTCCTGCCATCTTTCCCCAGACCCATATTTCCTTCATGTGCAGCTGCAGCAGGTTGTGCAGACAGTGCAGACCTCGGGCTTGACACAGGTGTCACACTTCTTATGTCATTTTTATTAATGGCATTTGCGGCATTTTATTTTGTACCTGTAGCAGAGCTGCTCCTGGTTTCCATCACAGGAGAGGAGAAGAAGGGACAGTCACAGGAGAGCTGTCCAGGGGCACACAGGTGGGGGTCAGTCCCATATTTCCATCCAGCTCAGAATCTGTGTCTTTGGCTGCATCAATGACTGGAATGGAGTTAATCTTGATTTACCCAGGAGACGGAAGAGGTAGAACTGAGCACAACAAGCTGAATCCTAGAATAGAAAAAGGCCACTGGAAAGGGAAAGAGAGTGCAAGGAGGAAAAGCTAACACCTCAGCCTCTGTGATTCTGTCTTTGCAGGTCCCTCAAGCAACATAACCATAAACAGTCTCTTCAAAAATGTGAATACTGTGCTCCTTTCTGACAGTTTTTCCCCCAATTTCTTCCTGCCTTTACAAGTAGCTGAGGAAAAATATTTAATGACAGGTTTTGATATTTTAATGTAGGCTCTTGGTTAAAACACCACAAATCTCTCTGTGAAAGGGCAATAGAATTACAAAGGAACGTGTTGCAGCAAGTGAGAAGTTGGTTGGAAAGGGGAAGGAAGTGGAAAGAGGCAAAGCTGTAGAACTCATGGAGTATCTTCAGGTGGAAATCACCACTGACTCATTTCAGGAGCACCTTTCCAGAACTTGCTGGGGAGGAAAACCAGGCCAGTTTGGTGTTTTGCCCTTCACCTCTCTGTAAGAGCAGAGCAGAATTCCCTCCTCCGTGATGTGGCTGGGATGTGTTCCTCTGACAGGATCCCTTTCCTTGCAGAAATTCCTGCTGGTGTCCACCCTGAGCCTCCCCTGAGGCCGTTCCCTCTCCTCCTGTCCCTGTTCCCTGGAGCAGAGCCCGACCCCCCTGGCTGTCCCCTCCTGTCAGGAGTTGTGCAGAGCCACAAGGTCCCCCTTGATCCCCCTTTTCTCCAGGCTGAGCCCCTTCCCAGCTCGCTCAGCCCCTCCTGGGTCTCCAGACCCTTCCTCAGCTCCGTTCCCTGGACACACTCCAGCCCCTCAATGTCCTTCTTGGGGTGAGGGCTCAGAACTGGACACAGCACTCGAGGTGTGGCCCCACCAGTGCCCAGCACAGAGGGACAAGGTCAGATGTGAAGTCCCCAATGTGTCACTGTCATGAAGGCCACGTCCTCACTCATCCTGAGCTACATTTGAGGCTGTTCTCTCACCCAGGTGAGGGAGTTGTGCCCTGCACCCAGTGTGTGGTGTCAGTGGCACCCACAGGAAGGGAACACACAAAAATCACATCCTTGAAGCACTATGTAGCTTGTGCCATCCTGTGTGTCCTCACACACAGAGTGCCACAAACAGCACTCAGTGCTGGGGATGGGCCAGGCTGCTCCCCTGTTGCCCTGGTTTTTAAAAGTTTTAAGTTTTCTTTTAAAGTTCTTTTGAAAGTTTTAAAGTTCTTCTAGCCTTCTGATACGTTTACATTCTTGGAGTCAGATTCTCACGCAGTTTCATGTATAAATAGAATGTTTACATTCTTGCTCCATGGGTGGAGAAAGAATGATAGACTGATGCTTTGACCAGTGTGGTTGGAGAAATTCATCCTCCAATCCATGGTCATCTTTAGTATTCTATAAATATCAGATGTCTGAATAAAACTCCCTCTTTTCCTGCTTCTAAACTCATCAGAGTGCTGCGTGCTCGTTTTGTGTCGAAGTGTGACACTTCCTGAGCAGCATCCACCATTCAGTCAGGGCTGCAGCACAGTGTCAGCCTGCTGCTTCTGGGGCAGGGCTGGAGCCCAGGAAATGTGGCTCTGAGTGCTCTCCTNAATTACAACTTCTTCTTTGGCACGGGGCTGAAAGACAGATTTTCTTAACCTCAGAATCACCTAAATATCACAGATTCCAACACTTTCTGTGCAGACACAACCTGGGGCTGAAATCTTGGCCTGGGAGCTGCAGGGAATAGTTTATACTGCTCTCCCTCCCTGCCCTGTCGGAGCTCAGCAGCAGTCTCCAGCCAACATAATTCTTTGTGAGTTACTTTCGTTAGCAAAACCTTTCACCCTATGAAGATGTTCTACTTAATTAGTAAAAGTTCAATTTTTTTGTCACCGACAGAGCTTCATACATCAACATGTCTGGAGAGTCATTAGCTGGAAAATTAATCAGGGTGGGTAACAGCTGAATAGAGTCAGAGCCCTTTATGTTCCTTCCCACATCTCTGCCTCCAACTTGAGAACTTTTTCTCAAGAAAGGGTATCCAAAAACCATCTCCAAATGTCCAAGAGACCCATTCCTAGGGAGCAATGGAGTCAAGGGTGTCCCTGAGCCTGAAGGAAAGGATGAGAAACCAGAATCAACTTTGATCCACCTTGGTCAGACGGGTGAGGAACTCCAGCTGAGCACTCTGAAATGATGATGGAAGGCTGAGGTTTTCCTTCCACCTGCCTCCACATCAAACCAAGGTGCTTTTGCTGCCATGCATTGCCCTGCATATCCACTGTGCAGGATTGCTGCCAGCTGAGTTTGCTACAGCCCCTCCTGGCTCAGCCTTGGATTCCTTCCCCATTGTGCATTTAGTTTTGCTTAGGAAAACTCTGCTTGAGGTGTCTACTGCAATTTCCTACAATATCACCTCTTTCCAAGTGGGTTGACAGCCACAAGGAGTCCAGATAACCAATGCTCAGCACAGATTTGCATGTCAGCTTCTTCTTGTTTTTTTTTTTTTTTTCCCCTCTTTTTACCAATTTATTCCCTGGCTATGGAGCCTGGGCTTTTCTTCCTGCAGCTGGAGCCCATCCATGACTGCAAGCAGGTGGGGAATGTTGCATCAGGTTGTGCTGAGGGTGTTGGAAGCTTTGCAGAAATCTTGGGTTGGGTACAGTGGTCTAAGAGACTCTAATAATAATAAAATCTGGTGTTGTTCCTGTCTCCTGAGCACAGGACACTACATGTGTCAGTCTCACATCACTTTTTCCTGCTCCGAGACTTCTTAAAATTAACAGGGAAGTGTTGGTAGTAAGTTGTGGTGAAAAACACTGATATACTTCATTTACTTTCTGTTGCNAAATTAACAGGGAAGTGTTGGTAGCAATATACTTTATTTACTTTCTGTTGCTATGATGATGATGATGATTATTATTATTGTTAGGAGGGGGAGCATAGTAGCTGTCTTTACAGTTTGATTGGTAGCAAAGAGAAATAATTATGGACAATGCAAGTGACCACAATTCTGCTTAAAATTTTGCATAACTGATCACCAGACCTCATTAAAATTGAACTCCTCATGTTACATTTAATTTTCCTAGAGAACAAGACCAGCCAGCAGGGGAGGAAGGAAATATTTTGCCTGCACAAGAATATATCTTCCCACTTTGTAATTTCCCTCCTCAGAAAGTGTCTGAGGGGAGAAATTACAAAGATACCTGGGAGTGACTTCCTGGGCTCTGCTCTGCCTCCAGGACTTGCCAGTCCTTTGTTGCCTCTGTGGATGCTCAGAACAAAATGGTGGCATTCTGGAACCTTCTTTGACTAACAAGTGGCTCAGGGCTGCCAGCTCTGTCCTCACACTCCTGTTGAGTGTGGTTAACTGAGTGAATTCCCAAATGGAAAGTGATTTCCCTGCCACACCCCTGCTGGGGACAAGTCACACCCAGACAGAATCGCGAGCACCCCAGGAGGCATCAGGCATGTGTGTGTGGGCAAAAAATGCTGTCCTTGGTGTCTGATTGATTTATAAAGCTGGTTTGCAGTGTGTTTGTGAAGGGATAAAGCAAAAAAGAACAGAGCCTCATGCCTCAAAACTCCTTGTTTCCTTGCAGTGGGGCATCCTTTAGGAGCAGCATCTCTGCAAAGCTGCTCTTGTGCTTTCCTGGGCAAAACAAGGGGGTAAAACAAATGCTGAGTATTCACCCAAACCAACAGAGATTATTCATTTCTCTGCCTCCCTAGTCATTCCTTCTGCAAACAGAAGGGAAGCAGAATTTCTCTTTGGCTCAGTTGAAAAATTTTGTTTTCCATTAAGCATAAAGTTCTTTTCATCCTTGGGAATCCTTAAGCTCAAGACAAATACAATTTGGATAACAGAAAAAACCCTGTTTTCTTTTGAAGAGACTCTTCATTTCTAAAATGCCAAAATGGGATATTATCTGTCTTATTTGCTCTTGTTTCCAGATTAGCTATTTGAGGGAGTCAAAACAAATTTGTGAAAATCTTCCTGCACCCTGAAATTAACTTTTACAGCAAACAAAAAAATTGACCTCTAACATTATACCCAGCTATAGTTACAAAGATATTTTTCAGGCTTTTCCTAAGCACGTTTCCCTCTTCAGCTTTTATTAGCAAGGGCAGAAAAGCTCAGTTTCCAGATGATGTGCACTTCCAGGCCACACATGGTCTGTAGTGTGGGAGAGCTGGTGGAAGACTGCTAATCTCACATATACAGGCAGAAAATGCCCCAATCCCCCATCAAGATCCCATCTTTAAAGCACTTAACCATGGACCATTAGCACTTTAAATGTGGTGCAGATCACCAGGGCTGATTTAGACAGAAGAATGAAATGGTATTGATTCAGGATTATGGCTAGGTAAAGACACCATCATGCTGTTTGTTTTGTGCTTGATGTTCATTAAATGAACTAATTTATGGGTAGGATTAGTGTGATCTATGGAACAGAGGCCTGGAATGGAAAGCAGTACCCTGAACTGCATGAACTGAAGATTGGATTAGGATTCAGAGGAAGAAAAGAAAAGGAAATATAGGTACCCTATGTACGTTGGCTTGAATTCTGCTGTAGTGAGGAAAAGATGGATTCTCATGAGCATAAATACACAACCTCAGGCTGCCAGTTTGTGTTGGGATTGATCAGGAGAGGGTTCAGGTACAGAGCTGTAAATTGCTTCCCCCTGCACCCATAAATTAGCCCCAAATACCCCCAGTGTTCCTGTTTCTCTCCTCTAATACATCAACTACAACAGCTTTCCCCCAAAGGTGCCCTGTTGCCATTCTGCACTTGGGACAGTCACTCATTTTCTCCCCTCCCTTGTGAACCCAAATTTTGCAATCAGTTTGATATTTACTTGGGGAGCTGATGAGAACATTTTTAAATGACTACATATCAGTGGGGGGAAAAAAAAGTGAATTTTTCATATAAGTATCCACAAGACACAGTAAATTGATTTCCAGATTCTCTTTCCTTCTCCCACCCTCTGACAGCCAGCACCACTCCTGGGCAGGGGAATCCTGCGGTGTTGCTGTGAGTAGATCTTGACAGCCTAAGAGACAGTGGTCCCTGAGGGCTTAAAAAGCAGCCTGTGCCTCAGGAGACACATTTCCAACCCCCCTTGTGATGGCAGCCTCTGCTGATCCTGGCTTTCCTTTTCCCATCTCACCTGCTCCATGCTGAGTAACCATTTGGAGGCAGGGACATCTCTTAGGTCACAGGACAAAGCAGCCTTGGCCTCATCAGAGGTATAAAGTGCTGGGATAACACCTGTGAGGAAAATAAATACCTGTGAGGAAAGCAAAGGCTCTCCATCCCCCTTCCTTTTGTCTGAAGCTGAGAGAGGAGTAAGCTGGTGTCCTCCAGAGGCTTGGAAAACAAATCACTTTGGTGTTTGTTAAATGCTGAACTTCACATGCTACAAGACAGGCAGGCAACCTGCTCTGCTAATTAAGACCCAGGGTAGGAAGCAAAATGGGTGAAACTTCCACAAGAAGGGTGGAATAACTCACTAGTTATTAAACTCTTCTTTTTTTGCCCTTTTCCTCCCTCTCACAGCCCAGCATCATGCAGATATCATCACAGAGAGGGGAACCAGGTTTTCCAAGTGTTTTACATCTTCACTGCAGCATCTGCCCCAGGCACAGAGCACCCAGGCAATTTGATCCAATTTGTTAGCAAGAGATATCAGACTTCTCCATGGTGTCTTTAGTCTCCCAGGTTCCAGGACGAAAAACCTCTGAGTGCAATTCTGGAGCAAAAATGGCTCCAAGGCACCCAGGTTAGATGAATGTGCTTTAAAAGCATCTGTTAACTCTGTACTTCTTTTCAGCCATAAAAATTGCTTCATATGCTGTCTGCAATCCCCATTTATAGGACTTCAGTACTTTGGTGGATGGATGGAAGGAAGGAAGCCTGGAGCATGCAGAGGGGAAGGTACTGCAGAGCACATTTTGAAGCAATCACTTGATTTCTTCTCATCCTCCTCCCTACAGGGTGATAGGAGTCTGAGCCTATGGTTTCCAAAGCATCACTCACCCCTGCTTGTTCACAAAACACAGCCTGGAAGGATTTGTTTCTGCTGCACTGGCCACAGAAGGCTTTGCAAACTCCCATTTGCCTGCTGGGTTCCCATCCCACCTTTAGTTTTGCAGCTGGCTCTGCCTGTTTTGTGGGGGGAGACTCCCAGGGAGCAGGGGAGCCCAGCTGGGCAGCAGCTTTCCATCTGAGTGGCACAAGGAGGCATGGAGGGGAGTGGGATGTTGCTGCTGATGTGGAGCTGTAACCCTTGAGGGATGGATATGGCATGTGCAGCCCACAGGGAGATGTGAGGCAGCAAATCCATGATCCCAGGGTGATCTGCTGGCCCAGCTCTCTCAGGACTCCTGTGCTTCCACAAGCAAACATTTCACTGCCTCTCACCCACCAAGGCTCAGTGGGCACTCACACCTTCCTGCTACAAATATCTCCAATTGTCATCTGTTCCTGCTTCCCCACCCCACCAAATATACTTCAAAAGGCTCAACTGCTCTTTTTCTCTTTACTGTTGTCACTCCTTTTTCCATTGCTCCTCATCACGCAAAACCAGAAGTAAATAAATGAACCCCAACTTAATTTTACACACACATATGAGCAGCACAAAAGAGCCATGAACATAATCAGCAAAAATTCCAGCACTAATTACAGCAATCTTTCCCAGGGCCCCTCATGGCATGTGATGTTGGAACAGCCACTGTCAAACAGTGCTCCAGGATGGGGCTGTTTCTCCACCTCTCCCTCTCTCCATCCTCCTCCAAACCCTGGCCACCTGTAGTGCCCACATCT
>VXBC01001944.1:17811-38594 GCA_013399945.1 Ploceus nigricollis | reverse complement strand
CACGTCCTTTGGTCTGGAATATCCCTTCAGTGCACCTGGGTCACCTGCCCCAGCTGTGTCTCCTCCCTGCTCTGCCCAGCAGAAATCCAAGCCAGCCCCATCTCAGCCCCTGGGAATAAATGAACTCCACCCGAGACAAAACCAGCAGAGCACACCATGGTCATACACGTGTTTTCTGTAGGCACACTATGGTTTGTTGTAAAACACACATCTGCGTGTCTGCTCAAAGTTAGAGTGAGGTGCACTTCCAAATTTAAGCTGGGGGCATTATGGCCCAGTTGAAGCCTAAATGATCAGGAGAGTAACCTTCTCAGCATATCCTTATACAGGCAAAATATTGGTAGCCTCTGGCAAAGTAAATTCAACAAAAGCATATATTAAAAGCTGATAGTGAAAACAATCTGCTTACTGCTTGAACACGATTAATTTGTAGATAATCTTGCAAGTTCTGAAAACGCTTTGCTGATGTGACATATCTATAAAGCTGCCTACCTTGGAATGTGTGTAGCTTTGCCCATAGCATTTCCCCTATGTTATTTAAACAAATCCACTGTTTCAAGTATTTGTTTGAAAGTAATTCCCAACATCTACTGCTCTTCTAGGTTGATCAGCTCCAAAATGTTACCTCAAAATCTGTGCCAAGTTTGCAGATGTTTGTTTCTGTGTAACTTGAAACTGAATTCAGTAAATGTGGCTGGTTTGGCCAGAAGGATCCATTCTTCATCAGAAAAGCTTTCTGACTCTGAGTCAGAGGAACAAACTGTCCAGAAATGTGAAACTGAAGAGCTGCCTCAAAATACAGGAAACAGAAATTCTGGAGGATTGCACATACCAGTGATGCTGGAGGAGGTTGTTAATTGTTTATCCCCTCAGCCAGGTCAGGTGAGTTAAATGATTAATTGACATTTGTGATCCATTCACAGTCCAGCAGAAAGATTTGTGGAGAATAGGGATGACTTTTGTTTAGAGGAATAAAGGGATGCTCTTAAACAATCAGTTGTACCTTTCAAAGGTTCTCAATTGTTTTGAAGTTCAAATTAAAACTCTGTATTCAAACTAATAAAATTCTGGTGTCTGTGTGCCTGAATCCCCAGGTAGGTGGTATTTATTAAAGCTGTCATATTTGACTATTCTCTTGTTTTTGTGCTTGTCTTTCTGAGTTGTAATTGTGTATTCTTAAGGTTATGTTAATGACTCAGAGGGGAGTTCTCATGTGTGGTTATCTCATCAGTTTTTGAAGAGCCCTCTTCCTCTTGTGTGAGAGGTAGTAAGTGTGTAGGTTTTAAACATTGTCTAATCTCGTTAGCATGGAGAGCTGGTTCAAGCCTTCTTGTTTATGTATGGTACTGGAAGTGGTTTGCTTTCGGTGTCTGGGGTGGTTCAGGTCTCTGCACTGCTGCATTGATATATCTGCATTTCATATATAGTCCAAGTAAATGATTATTTACACGTCTCCTTAGGAAAATTATACACAGGAAAATGGTTTTTGTCTTGGTGGTCTCAGTATTCATTTGAAAGGATTTTTTTGAATAATGTAAGTTCTTAAATGTTCACATTTCAGATACTTTCATCTGTGATTTTAGTGCTTATGTTAACTTCATAGAATCTTACTAGTTTAGGCTTATCCATGTGTTGTTTTACTACAGTGACTGAAATAACAGGTAGAGAGGTAGGAAGGTCAAAGTGTGTATATGTTTTTATTTTTGTTTGAAAGCAGCATGATCCAACAGTGGCAAAGTGATATAGCAAGTTCGAGGTGGATTCAGTGGTCAAAAATTTGCAGTCAAATCTTGTTGTGTTGCCTTGTGTATCATTTTGAGTCTTTGAAGAAGCAGTGAAAATGCAAATAGTGTTGATACACATTAGCATACAAATTGCTCTGGCATGTGTTCTACTGTTGAAGATATCTTAATTAGGGAAATACGCAAGGAACTTTGAGTTTAGATTTTATTCTGACGTCAGAACTGTGGTGACATTTTCACAGATTAAGTGAACATACAAACTGTGATACACAATGTGAAATATTTTTTCCAGTTGTGTAAGTTTTTACTTAGATAAGAAGAGCTTGATGGAGTCAGTGTCCATTAGACTCTCTTTGTTGATGTAGAAAATCTTACTTGGCAACAGGACTTGTAAAAGAAACTATTCGAGGTTATGAACTGTGGAGAGTAATCATTACTGCCCCTGAAGACTTCTTCTAATTTAAATATTTATGGTTGTAAAATAGCTTATTATTGGGGTGGGATTTTTTCAGGTCTGTGTATACATGGTTTTTCAGATTCCTCAGCTAGTAGTGAACCACTGCTGACTGCTGTGAGAGAGCCCCAAGTGTGTTTACCTCAAACTGAAGCATTTGTAATACTGCCAACCTGTTCAGCATGACTGAAACTGGAAACTGTTCAGCACCTCTTTATCTGTTTTTCTTTATCTGTATGTATTTGTAGCACTTTCTGAAGCCTTGAAAAATAGTGTGCAAAAGGATGCAATGTGTCAGCTGAGTTTTGCTAGTGTGAGTGAAAGCCTGAACGCAGGTTGAGACACTTTCTCACTAACTCACATGAGTGGTGGTAATCAGTTTGTACTAACATGGATATCAGCTGGGAGTTTCACATAAATTTACATTTTTAAGATTATAGTCATGACAGGAAGTCTATAAACACTTTGTTTTGTGGGCAGGAAAGGCAGTGCTCTGATCTTGAATTTAGTTTTTCTGCTTTATTCTCTCCTCGCACATAAAGATTTCCTTTGCTCGGCTTTAATGGAGTTATATTCTTTGTTATAAAAGAGCTGATTTGGGCCTCTATTTCTTCTTGTGTCTTAAGACAAGGAGTTACCAATATAAAAAAAATCTAATTAGAAAGATGATGTTCTCCCTATAGTTATGGTCACTGAATGGGATTTTCATTTTACTTATAGAGGTTCTTACGAAAGGAAATGTTACTTAAGAGTGAGTCACCGCTGAGATAAAGATGTTAGTGCTCTCCCACTGAATATTCTTGTTGACTGTCTCCTTTGGGGAATCTGTTTGTCAGGAGTTGGAGCAATAATACTTCCATTTATCTTTGAATCTTCTTTTATTGCCTTGTTTCGCAAAGTCCCTGTAGTAGTCCTGTCTTTGAAGCAAAGACTACAAATTAGATTTTACCAATCTACCTCACTGCTCAATGAAAAGTCTGTTGCAGTAAGTCCACACATAAGTAATTTCCTCTTTAAGTTTACTGTATTGATTACACTACATTTTAATCTTCTCAGTCCATGAGTGTTGTTTGCAAATACCTGACCAATGTTTTTGCAGTTGTCTGGACAATTCTCTGTTCTCTTAAAGAACCAAACCTATTTTGAATCAATGTTTGGACATCCAGAAGCATGTTTCCCCAGTTTTCAGCCTACTTTTTCCTATTTTTTTCCTTTGCAATGCTCAAATTTCTTTTAACTAGAGATCTGGATCTTTTCCACATACTGTGGCTATAACAACATTACATACAAAAATTTCAGTAGCAGTGAGTTCTAGTGTGAATGCCAGAGGATGAAACTCTGAAATTTTAACTGTTCTTATGAGAATCTTCAAGGTTTTTGAGTTGTGAAGCTCTAGGAAATGGTAGTGCTCCAGCACCAACAAATACTTCTATATATAATATTTAAACTCCAACTAGAAGAGAAGCAAATATTATGCCCTACTCAGATTATATGGGGAAGCCTGTAATCTGATGACATCCATGGTTTTACGTGATTGATTTTATCTATGGTTGAGTATGATCTAGAAGAGACTATAATGGAGATACTCTAAGCTCTGTTAGTATTATTTGGTTTATGATAGTTCTAGAAGGTGGTTTTTTTTTTTAGTATCTGTAAATTAAATGGCAGGTGGTCAAACTTGATGTGAGAAATAATGAATGAGACCTTTCCATTTTCTCCAGTGTTTAAGGGGTTCATCAGAAGCCGTTAATAGTAGATGATTTTTTACCTCATGTTAATTTGTATTAAAAAAAAAAAGGGCACTTAATTTTCCCCAAAGAGGTCTTGTCTGACATCATCTTGAGTTAGCCAGGACTCACTGTGGATATTTCCCTTTTGATTCTCCATAATGTTATTCAGATTGTTTTTTGCTACTTGGTATTCATTGAAGGAATTCCATGTTCTTGGAAATCGTGTGTTATTTCACCTGTTATGTTTCACCTGTTATATTTCACCTGCTGTTTCTTTTTCTTGGAAAACATGTGTTGGTTTCTAGAAAGAGACAAGTATTTCCTGAGAGCATGCAGCTTTGCCATGAGCTCTCCTTTCACTCTTTGAGGTACGTACTGCTTTGTTTTCAGTGTAGTTACTATTTTCACACATCCAAACATCAAATGTTTCTTTTTCAGAAGAAGTGTGAGCATGCATTTCTAAAGTAACAGGAAGGAAGTGTAAGACATTGCTGATAGCCAGACATGGTTTTGTGGTGAGTGAAGTGCTGCTTGAGCTCTGGGGTTCAGGTTTAAAGACAGCTTTTCACCTCCTGGAGGTTCTGTTGCTGCTCTTGGATGTTGATGTGGAGCATGGTTGTTTCCTTCCTTCTCTGCAGAGCTAGTTAGTCAGGCAATAGAAGACACTTGGAGGAAGCTGGGGGAGACTGCTGGTGTGAGAAAGCAGAGTCAGTTCTGAAATTGTTGTCTTAGTTTCTGTGTGTTCTTTTCCATACACCAGTATTCCCTTTCTGCCTGGTACTGAGTATAAGTGCTTTAAGGCAGAAATAACCTTTCTCTGCACAGCACCCTGCAGAGGGGACTTCTGTTCTGTGGCAGAGCTTTCCAAGGGTTGTGGTGTATAAATAGTTACATGATGGTGCTGGTGACCAGGGTTCTTATCACAGCACCTCCAAAGCCATCTGCAAATCATTTCTAACTGGAATGACCCGTTTATGCTAAAGGTTCTCAAGACTGAACTTTTCTTCAGGGTGCCCAAAGTAAAGAGGAATTGAAAAGCCATCTGGAAAAATAAATTCTGAGTTCTCAAGTTGTATGAGTTTTTTGGTAAAATGCAGCCAAAATACCAAGTTTGGAAGGGAGTATTAGTTGCATCGTGAGGTAAATTATGAAATGCTTGTTTTGGAAAAGGACTGCACACACATGGACATAGTAAAAGTTTTTATTGTTTTAGCCTGTTTTTCCCTGGGCTTGTAAAATTAGTAAGGTGACATAAAGCAATCAAATTGCATAATGTTCTTTATTGTAGAAACAACTATTTATTTTTTTGTGGGAAGCATGCTGGAAGTATCTATATGCAAATTTTATGGCTAATTTTTCTCTGTCAGCAGCACAGTGAGCTTTGTAGTGATTGTTGTAAAAAAGGAAGATACAGAAACTTGCGAGAGTCAATAAATTAACACAGAGTAATTCTGAAAATACTCTGGGAATTCCAGAACACGCTTTTTTCCCATGGTACTTGAGTGTTACTGGGGCATATTGAGAGTTGTTTCAGTTGATCAGGTACTTCCTGTGTATTTTTTCTGTCACTCTTACCTTGCCTGATGGTCCTGGCTGCACGTATTGTAAATTTACAGAAGAGGCTAGCCAGGCTTCAGATCACAGCTGTGTGTGGAAGTGTCTAATAAAATGTCCATGCAATAGAATGTGTATATATGCAAAGTATATTTATTTTTGGATGTATCTACTAGGAAACTAGTTAAATGGATTCTCATCAGATAGCACTGTTTAAAATACTTGGCTAAAATCATACTTTAAGAGGGATGTTTTTAGTGAAGTTAGCTTTTGAAGTTAGTGCATGAAAATGGAAAACATTTTCAAAATAGTTTTGACTAAGATATGCAAAAGATAGTCCTTCAGGTATTTAAAATATTAATATTGTCTGGTTTTACAATGGTAGTGTGTACATGCAGATTTGGAAAAGCAGACCCCATTTGCTTACGTTCCTTGACTTAAAACCAATTGCTCTCTGCTGTGACATGCAGGCAAAATGAAATGTAGTAAGGTGGAAGGAGTGTTATTTAACAGTGTAATGCCAGCAAATGTCATCTGTGTTTTACAGCATCTGCATCTGTGTGAGTGCCATCCCAAGATGAGAGAGGACAGAAGGGGACTGGGAAGAGAACAGGACAGGAGGTGATACTCATGAACAGCTTGCCAGTTGAGGAGGCAGAGAAAGTCACGCTCTTCAATTGTCTGCTTGTTTTACTGACTTCTGCAGTGGGCCCTCCAAAAGTACAGGGATCTTAAATTCCATACTGACAGGTGGCTGAAAACACGTGCCATTTATTTGAGAGCACTGCATAACTGTTCTCTGTTTTGAAGCTGGTACTGCTGAGTGATTCGACTGTGGTACCAGGAAATGAAAAACATCTTGTGGGTTTGGATCTGAATGATGGCAGGATACAAATGAGGCATGGTGAAGAAGTCCCTTCAGATTTTACTTTTTTTTATCCTTCAAGAATTAGGTCTTTAGAGAGAAAAGAACTAGAATACTTGGATGACAGGAAGAATAAGTTGATGGCTACAGCTGCACAGGAAAGAATGCTCAGGTTGTAGTTCTTGCCCATCTGCCTGACCTCCTCATCTTCCCAGCTGCATCATGGCTCTCTGGAGGCATATCTAAATGTTACCAGCAGCCACAAGTAGAAGACCTCTCAGAACTTGGTTCTGCATCTTTCTTTGTGGCAGTAGAGGAAGGAAAGCCTGCAGCTGCTGTATCCAGAGAGACCAGCAAGGAAATAGGGGCTGCCTGCTGCAAACAGCTCTGCAGATGTGCAGCTCTGGTTTTGTGGTGATGCTGGGTTAGTTTGCTGTTCCTGCTCTGTCCCATAACAAATGACAGCGCTTCAGGAGGCTGGTTAAGATGCTGTGTTATAATAAAGCAAGATTCAGTGCTTTGGTGTGACTCAGCTTGGAATGACGCTGTGTATGCTCTCCTTGGCTGTTGTGACAGCATTAGTCTTTGCACCTCTTGGGGAAAACTAATAAAATTCACCAGAAAGTAATCTAAGCCCTTTAAATTTTAACTTGAGTGAGACTGTGTTCTCAGAAAGGGTGATAATTAATATATGTAGCTACTCATTTCCTCCTCATCTAGTACTGTGTGTCTTTAGTCAGCCTTTTGGCTAAGCTTTCTTATTAAATATTTGAATTTGAGTTTGCAAACAGAAATGCAGACTTTTTTCTATCACACAAAATATTACTAGCAATTGAAGATCACAGGTGGAGTATGGGAGATATCTGCAGGTTTTGTTTTCTTATTTTGTGTTTTATACTGTTGGGAGTAGTTTTGCACAGAATTAATCTGGGTAAAGAGATGATTGAGAGGTGAAGCTACTAAATTTGTTGTTTAAACAGGTATCTGAAGGTTAAACAGGTGCCATGCACACATATGGTCTGATTTTTTTTTAAATATTTTTTCTTTTTCCCAGACTTTCTGAGCATGTTATCTTCATTCCAGTGATGTTTGCTGATGCTCAGCACCTTGGGAAAATACTTTTCTAATAACTGTGTTTTAATAAGTGACAAATTCTTCTATTTTAATAATGTCCCTGAAATAAATGAATATTGTTTCAGGCTGACTCTGTATCAAAATGGTATTATTTAATGTCAAATTGCTGTAGGAACCTGGCAGCCAATGCTTATCAAAAGCACGTCCATGGCTTTTTTGTGGTTGGCTAACCATTAATAATAAAGAATTAGATTTTTACTTGAGCCTTTGTAAAATTTTCATTGCATCTTAAATATCTCCTCGGTTCTAATTGAGGAAAGAAGTTTCTTGTGAGGTAGCAGAGGAAGTCAGCTTTTTCTTGTTAAGTCTGATGATTAGCTGAAGTCATTCAGACACTGAAATTTTAATTTCCTATGGAAATGTTAATAATGGTGTGATTGAGTCATAACATCATTAAATCTAATTCCAGACAACATTACTCTTAGGAAAATGAGTGAAGTAAATAATGCATCGTGAGGCAAGGTCTGCCAGTGCTGTCTAAAAGCAGGTGGCAGAGGCAGGTGGTGGTTTTTGTTTGCTTCTCTTACCTCTTGTGCAAGGGGGAAGGGGCTCTAGAAAATAAGTAAGGAGTGCAAAACAAAGCAGAGCAGAGGTAAAATGCCTTTTTATATGTTTTCATACAAAACCTGTTCATTTTTGTTCATATGTTGTTTCGCATTTAAGCTGTAATCAGAAAATGGAACCTTTGTGAAGAAAATACATTGGAAATTATTTTGAGGCATTAAGGGGTTGTGATTGATGGGTGCTGCAAAATGTGTTCATAGCAATCTTTTTTCTCCTCTGTGTGAAATGATGAAGGGATGAGTGATGGTGCAAGTTCCTGAAATTCTTGGATATGCAAACTTAGTGATTTTACAGATATTTCATCTGTACACTAGTGTAATCTAGAAGCATCCTCTGTTAGCGTACCAATGGGATGAATGGGAAAAATGGGAAATGATGGTTGCATTAAATTGAATTGTTGAATAGGCCAATACTGGAAAATCATTTTGTATTGTACTTAATAGGTGATCTGGGAAGGTTGTTTTCCTACAAAATGCCAACTGTTCATTTATATTCTCTTTGTGATGTAGATTGTTAGACTTCCTGTGTAAACAACTTTTTTATCATTTCATAGTCTGTCAAAAAGTACTTGTGGAGAAAAATTAGTCCACTTATGTTTTACCCCTCAGTCCTTATTCTTTGAAATTACAAGTGATAACTTTTTACGTAGGTGAAAGACTTGTACTGTATAGAACTGATAGGAGCTATCTTTTGCTTGCAATCAAAATTCTTCTTTGCTATGTACTTAATTTGATCTTTTCCTTTTCGTAGGTGCCAGAAAAAAACCAGGTTTTTTGATGTAATACATTACCATTAGCAAAAATATAGAACTGTAAATTTTCGTGTTTTCGATCAACTTTATTTTCTGGCAGGCCATGTTATCCTTCATAATACCTTTTAATTCCTTTATAATATTTTCACTGACAAGTTCAATTCTTGTATACTTGAGCAAGCTTTGGATGGGAATTATGTCTGTATAGATCAGTAGCTGCTCATAATTTTCATAGTGGTGTCATCAGTAGCATTTTATTGGTACTGGGTCTACAGATTTGTATAAAGCTCGTTTACCTTGCATAGGTTTAAAACATTTTCCAGTGTACTGCAGGGAAACCTGCAATGAGGCTTTGCTCCACAGGGTAACCTCAACCACTTCTTGCCACAGATGTTTTTATTTTCCAGAAGTTCCTTTTTTATTCCTTTTTATTGATGAGGAATTTTATGTTGCAATGTGGCAGTGTTTTGTTTCTGATTGACGTTGAGATGACATCAGAACATTGAGCGGTACAGTAAGTCATCTTTCATTTTTAGAGCTCTTATAGACGTAACAGAATGCAAATTTAAAAATTGCAGCTTTTCAGGATGCCAGTAAAGCATAGCAAGGTGTCTGTGGACCGTGTGTGATTCCCTGGATTTGTAATATTATTTTGCCTTCTGATTTTGAACAGATCATTAAAAATCAAAGTGCTCTAGTTTAAAAACTGCTATGTCTGATTTACTTTACAGAACTTATTTGCAAAATATTTTGAATTCTCGTAAGAGAAAGCAAAGGTTATTAGCATGCTTTAGCCTAAATATTGCTTCTTACTAAATTGGAATAAAATAGTATAAAAATGCAAGAATAACTTGGCCTCATTGACCTTTTACTTTCTTAGTTCTGGGATAGTTTTTTCTATTTGCGTGTGAATAGCAGCAAGGTATGTTTTAATAATGTTTTCTTCTGAGACTCTGAGTGTGTGTAGTTTCTTAGTTCATTTAGAAAAACAGTAGAACTCTTACAGCATTTCTCTAAAAGTACATTTCTCTACTAACAAATCTTTGTTGCTATCTCACAAGTAACATCATGTCTCACAGTGCCAATGGTTTTTCACAATCTGGTTTATTTCATGTAATTTTAAAAACTCCGCCTGTTGTCAGACATATAAAACAATTATGCTGTTTTAATTCTTGTCTATTGAATGGGAATTGAGGAGAAATTCTTGGGTTGTTACGCAAAAATTAAAATATAAACCTTTCTCTACATGGCTGATTTATGCATGCATTAGGTAGGACATAGTAGTAGGTGCAATAAATAATTTTGAGATAAATTGGGAGGATACAGGATACTTACCCATTTTAAGTCACATCTTGAGTCAACCAAAGAAACAGTGCTTAGAACGGAGAAATGTAATGGAAATTTGTAGATAGATGATTTGGACTTGATCATGGGTAGGCAGACCTTGACTTTTAAGATTCAGTCTGAAGTCCTTGTTTAAATGGATTTGAGAAGCTGCAGGTATTTCAGCTTACACAAGTCATGTTCATTCAACAAAAGTGACTTTTAGCAGAGCACAAGGGGAGAAAGTTTCAAGGAAACTCCTTTTTCTCCCATTGGAGGCTGAAATGCTAAGAAGGAGAAAGAAGGTCTCCAATTGCTAAATCTTCTAGTCAGTCTTTTTGCTTTAGCAAAAGTAGTTCTAGATTTAGAATAGTTCTAGAAACATGATCTGATTAAATAGTTTAAGTTTTGATAGATGGCATTATTTAAAACCAGCAATATTGCTATTGTGAGTTTGGGAGTGAGCATACATAGTATATATTTGTTTGAAGAGAAAGGACTTCTCTCTTTTTTGATGAAGAATTTTTACATGGGTAATTGTTCAGCAGGATTGAATGCCGACCTCTGCTGGCAATGAATTTATAAGCAAACTGTAATCTAGGGATGATACTAAAAAAAGAAAATTACCTTGGAGATGATCTGGAGTAAAACCTGCTGGCCTTTGTGCAGGGGCCCAGACAAAATGGTGGTTCTGTCCTTTGAGACTCCTTCCACTGGCCTGTTCAGGTAGATACAGCCACACAGTGCTGGGAAAATGAACGGTTTTGTTCATGGACATGTCTCATATGCTGTTTGCTGTTCAAACTCTGCTTTAAATTTAGACTTTTGTCTCTTGAATTATATCCCTACAGCCTTTGAATCATCCACAGATTATCTGTATAGATTCATTAATTCAAATTCATTACACAGAATTTATATTTACAGCTCTCTTATAAAGTAGCACAGTACTATTGCTTCTACTTGGCAGAATTTAGAGGCAGCAATGCTGAAATTCTGCTTTGGGTGCCCAAGCAGAAATGCCTCTTTTCCTGGTTTTTCCAAGAATTTTGGTGTCGAGCTTTGCAGCACACTGGAGGGACATCCATGTGCAGCTGTTGAGGTCACAGGGTGTCTGGGAAGCAGATCCAGAGTCTCTGAGTTCTACAGACAGATAAATGAGGAACAGGGTGACCTGCCTGCTTGGTGTGGTGACCTCCTGAGAGTCACACAGGCTGCGTGGCCAAAGTTCCAGTGTCCCTCTGTCAGCTGAGTGCATTTCTCACTTACTGGCTTGGATATTGCCATTTCCAGAGTTACTTCACTTTGGGAAAGAAAACTGGAATGGAGGTGATGAATTGTTCCTGAGGGTTTGCTGGAGGAGCCAAGCTGAGCACGAAGGCAGTGGAGTGTCATAATGCCACTGGAGGGGACAGCTCCAGCGTCCCTGCTCCCCCCATGTCATCACCTCCCTAAGCTCCTGTCCCTCCCTGACTTCTGCACGTCAGCTAAACACACTAACATGTCAGAAAAAAATGCAGTTTTTTCTTCTGTTTCACTTTTCTGGGCCATGTTGCTACGTTTAATTGGCTTGTGCAAGTACACAGTAAACACCTGTGCTGAGAGAAATTAACTGCAAGAGGGAAAACACACATGAGAAAATAATGCCTAATTACTCCTACACCTAACACTTAACATCTTGTGCAGCTTGATAGTCTAACTGATTGGTTTAGTACCAATCTTAGGTAAGTTGGCCCTCTTTGTCTTCGCTGGGAGAAGATGACGTGTGCCTGTTCTGAGTTACAACTTTTTCACTTGCTAAAAACTCATGTTAAATTCTGAGATTTGTAGGTTCTAGTATAGTTCTGGAGAATACGTGCTTTACTTTAAAAATATTTCTTAATTGCAACATTCATGCTCATTTTAAGCCTCAAGAGCCTTATCTGTTCCTCCCATTTCCTCCAGGCCTAAAAGAAAACTCTTAAATCCTTATATCAGAGCAGAAGGTGAGAACATGAGAACAATTAACACAGCTTTCCTTCTCCAGGATCCTGCACTTGCAGCTTTGGCATCATAGCCTGAGCATTCAGGAAGAACAACTGGCACAGAAGCCTTACTTGGAAATCTTAACATGTTTTTGGAGGTCCATGAGAATATCAGTAGAAGAATCTTTCACCCAGAATCATCTTCCTGTTGTTTTCACTGCCAAACTTGAAATCCCTTTGCTGCTTAGTGCAGTGGTAGAGTTGTTATAATTCAAAAATCTAACCAAAGGTATTTTTTTTCTCAAAACAAGGAGATGGCTGAAGACATTTTGTCACCCTTTCCCACCCCTTTCCATCAGCTGGTGACCTTACTTCTGACACAGAAAAACTTTCAGCCTTCAATTGTTAAAATCAGCCAGGACTCTTAAGTGGCAGAAAACAGGATTTTTTTGATGGTAGATATTTTTTTAAATAGTAAATAATGTTATTTGAGCAGCTTGTAAAAAAAAAAAAACAAAAAAAACAAACAAACCCAACAGATTTAAAATGTGCTTCTTCAGCTTCAAACTGTACAAAGCATTATTTGTACTTTGATTTTTTGAGATGTTTATCTGAAACTGAGTTAAAACAGTGCTCCTCAAAGTCTCCCCTTCAAAAAGCCTACTTGAGCAGTTGTGTCAGTATCCACTTTTGGTCATCTAAATTTAAAACAAGACTTTTGCTAAGAAGGTCAATGTAACTGCTTTCCTTTTGATCTTGCATCCTTGTGGGTGCCTGGGTAGTTCTGTAGGAAAAGTTTTCCTGCATGAGTCAGTGCACTGAGTCATAGCATGAAGCCTGTAGTGCTGTAGACTAACTAATTGGTAACAGTCTCAAATGTAATTAAAGCACAGTTGTCAGCTCTGTGTTACTGACTGACATCCCACTGAAGTATTTTGTTTTTAGCAACTTAGATTAATTGTTCTTTGCTGTTAAAGTTTGGGTGGTTTAAGATGTCGTTTCTGTTGAATAGACCTGCCGTTGCCATTATCTTTTACTATCCTCCCTGATTTTTATAGTACTCAGTTTGAATTTCTTCTCTCTGTTGGGTCACATATTCAGTAATTATGCTTTTTACCATGCCTGTGCATTTACAGATGTTTAGAGTCCTTTGAGGACTTTTTCAAGTTTTTTGTCATTAAGAGCTGTCCTATTAGTACTGATTCATGGTTCCTAAACTCTTTAAAGCATCAGGCAAAGCTTTTTAAAAATCAAACTTAAATATATTTTTTGTGTTGTCTTGTAGATTACGTTTTCAATTTTGGTCATTTTCACATCTGCTGTTCATCTTGTGTTGTGCCCTGGTTTATTAATAATAAGTGGCTTTTTTTGGTCCACAGGTGTGCCCACCATCCCCAGGTAATTAGCAGTGTTTTCCAATAGCATTGGAGACTTTCTCCTGTTCTTCAGTTCCTTTTTGTGTGTTTTTCTTACCATCGTGCTGCTTGAGGCAAAGGGCTGTATGGAGGACATGGGACAACAGGACATGTCTTGAAGCTGTCTCTTTCATTAGGGAAAATAGAACAACCTTAAAGCAGTGGGAGAAAAGCAAGGTTTGATTTTTTTTTTTTTCTTTTTGCTCATTTGCATTAATAGAGAAAACAAACCTTGCAGGCTTTGTGCAGGACTCCTGCTTGTTCCCACTGAGAGCAGAGGAGTGAGAACATGAACGGATGGTTGCAGCTGAGTTTCTTATTTCTACAAACTACTGAGACAGTCATTTTGAACTTCAAGAAAGACCTGTATTACTTCCATATGTGATGAATACTGAAGCTAGGATGGTGAACAAATGTCTTTTTAGAGACTGGAGGAGGTAGAAGATTCTTTGATGATATATTCTTTTTCTCTTGAACAGTTTTTCTTCCCACTGAAGCTCTTTAGATGGAAGGACACTGCTGAGTCACAAGAGCATCAGTGACACAGCACTAGTTCACATCAGGAGTGTACCTGGCCAGGTGTCCTGTCCCTGGCACTTGAAAATCCCATTGCTGCAGGTGCTCATGGAAGCCTAAAAGAAGGGGAAGGGAGAGAATGATTATTTTCTACCTTGGGGTACCTCCACCTGACAACAGTAACTGAAGGTGTTCCTTGCAGGGGGAAAGTTGGGGTTTGTATTTGTGTAATATCATTGGTAGGCACATAGAGCCTCATCCCCAATGGGCTACAGCTGTGCAGGACAGGTGACTAAAATTGAAGGTGAGGAGCCCTGGAGTGCCCAGGTGTGACCAATCACCCAGGGAGCAGAGGGCACACAGGTGCAGTGCATCAACATGAGGGGATAAAAGGCTGGGCTGAAGGACAAGAGGAGCAGATCCTTGCAGCCTTCTGAAGAGGTGTGGTGTTACTCTGCATGGGCTGAAGCCTTCTGAAGAGGTGTGGTGTTATTTTTATGGGTGGAAGCTTCCTGATGTTCTCTGGTGTTACTCTGTATGGTTGAAGCTTTCTGCCATTGTATGATGATACTCTGTGCATCATGGCCCTCTCTGCTGTGGCAATCGTTGGCACTGTGTTCTTTCAAGTTATATCTCTCTACAAAGTGTGTTAAATACTAGACCTCTCCCTGCCTTATTCATGGTTTCAATATTTGCATGAAAGGCACTTTTTTATTTGTTCTAACTTGGTGCTTGATAATATCATCAAGTTCCCTGAGCTCTTTTATTTTGAGATAAGTGAATCATACCATCTGCTGCAGCTGTATAAAAACAATTTTAATAGTCCTCCACAGAAAACTGCTGGAGCCTTCGGATGTTTTATTGGACCAGAGAGATGTGTCCTAAGGGAATTCTTTTCCACATTTCCTATTTTCTTGTCCTCATCTAAGCCTGGTTTCATATAAAGCAGCAGTGATGGAAGGTGTTCTGTTCTCTCCTGAAATGATCCAGTAGTTGGCTCTGAAATTTGTTCTTTGAATGTGATTTTATTGTTTTTCTGGACTGTAGATTTCCCTCATACCAACTTTCTCCTAGGAGAGTGAGGTTTACTGATGCAGTTCTTTTTCAGCCTCCTTCTTTTCTAAAGGGCTTCCTCCTTCATGTGTTTTTCCTTTGTTGTCTTTATCTTGGTTTTATCTGGTTTTGCTCCTTTTCTGACAGTTTTTTAAGTTTCCCCAATTTGTTTTTATTCTCTATCAAAGTGTTTATTATTTTGATTTTGCATGTTATCTAAATTTTAAAAACTAAATTTTTAAGTAGGTTTATGGCTGTAACTCCATCAGTTGTGAAGATGCTTAGATGTTTTGAATATGGCCACCAAAATCATATTTGTCCTAGAGACTAGCAATAGAATTAGGTCTTGAAGAGTAAAATGCAGCATATTTCAAAGCATCTTTTTCAGTTCGAAAGAAAGCAGTAAAGGTTTAAAGCAAAGCATTCACTTGCCTTACAGTCACTGAGGAGAATAAAGCCCTACTTGGAAGTATTCTGTTTCTAGGTAAAAATCAGAAAAGTTCAGCTGAAATAGAAGATTTCTTTCCTTGCTCTGTGCAGGAAAGATTTATGTGGCGGAAAGTTGTAGCTTGGATTTTAAACTTAGTAATTTGGAAACTGTTGTGTTGTGGTTTGTACAGTAGTACAAACAGTAGTTTTGGTGCTAGTTAATTACTTTGTAAAATATTACTCATGTGATCCTGGTTATAGAGCTAAAAGTGGTGATAGTTCCCTATTTGTTCTCATCCCATCTCTCATGCACCATTAGCACATATATTTTTTGAGTTTTAGCACTTCAAAATTCTTTGGATTGGGTTATGGCTTGGCAGAATCAGTCTGTTCTGAGTTGGAGTACTGAAGATAAAGAAACAAGATTGCTCATCCGTTAATGGGATTTTTGTACCTCAGTGCAAAAGTCTGGAAAATCTCACCAGTAGTGGGATTGTCATTTGCTTTAGGTAGAGGAACTTTTCAGGAGTGTTTACATAACTAATTAATAAATCATGCTTTTTGAATTGTGTGGGACAATGCTTTCTTCATAACACAAGCAAATTAGTTGTTAGTAGAACCCTTAAGTGTTCAGAGGTTGTCTTCTGTGTGCATGGACATATTGCATGTCACAGCCAATGGCTTTGCCTTGCTGTGGTAGATGGATTGCTTTTACAAATGTTGCACAAAATTTCTAGTGGGTTAGTTTGCTCTTCCAGGCAGGAAAGGAAAAAATTAAAATCATTAAGTGGCATCAGTAGCACCAGTCTTGGAAGTACTTGTTAGTCTTTTATCTGCTGGTAGAGAGAATAATTAGAGACTCAAGACTTCATTTCAGCAAAGGTTATAAAAAATTCTGTCTTGTTGACCTGTCTCTGAGTGGGCATGAGTAAGTGCTCAGAACCTGATGGAGCTGGCATTTGGAAAATCCAGAAGATAAATTTTAACACCTACTAGGTATTCATACTAGGGTATGAAACAATTAAGGTACCAGCTTTAGAATAGTTTCAAAGAGTGTAATAGTTAAAATAATTTAACAAACAGTCCAGTAAGTACACTTGGAAACATAGTCTTAGTCCTGTGTTTTTTATGGTTTCCTATACAGTTTAGGAATGTCATTATTTTTGCTCAGCAAGTCAGGTTGCTAGTTTTCTATTTTAGTAGTGTATTAAAATATATACATGCTGAAAGCAAAATAGTGGAATACAAGGGCCAAGTTATCAAAAACAACAACAACATTATTTTTAAGCAAATATTAAAAGTTGTATAAAACAGTGATTATTACCTTGTGTGTACCCAGACTGTTTTTTTAGGAGCAAGAGCTTAACAGTTGCTAGTTACCATATATCAAGCTAACTTTAAAATATTAGCCTGATTGTGGCCAGAACAAGGTGAATTTCTGCAGTAGCCAGGAGGAAGCATGAGACATGGAGGTTATTCTAGAGCACCTCAAGTCACTGTTGGGGGGAGGCAGAAGGGACTCTCTCTCTCCTGGGAAGAAGGTTTGGAGAAAGTGTGCTGGAGGGAGCTGTCTGCTATTCTCTGTTATCAGGGATGTTTCTCCATGTAAATAATTTCTTTTCTTATGCCTTTTGTTATTAATATTGTTGCTGTTAATGTTTGTTTTCTTATATCATTGCTGTTTCCAGTCAGCTGTTCTTAGCTTGGCCTGTGATGTTTCCCTTTTGTGCCTTCAGCTCTCAGTTCCTCTTTCCCCCTTGTGCCTTCAGCTCTCAGTTCCATCCTGCTGCAGAGGGGAGGGAAAGGGGGAGCAAGGCGTGATTTGGGGGATCTCAGTGTGGGTACTGAACATGGGAGTACCATTCCTAAACCACAACAGCCTTACTCGGTGTGGGTCATGAAGGGTTGAGGTGACAACAGAGCTGCCCAGAGCAGGCTGGAAACAAGTTTGATGCAAGCATTTGCTGTGCTGGGTCTGGTGCCCCTGCTCACTGTGTTGCTTGGTCTGTCCATGTGGCTGTGGCCCCTGACCCCGTGTATCTTTCCATTTTTGCACTCTGTGCCCACCATGGTGCTCCTTGTCCAAGCAGGGAGAGGGACCAGGATTGCTGTGCTGTGCTATATCAGTTTATGAGCTGGTGACATCAAGGGCAATGAAGGTGTTTTGGGATGTGTGTGCAGTGCTGCTCCCCTGCCCTTATCTCTTGACCACATATCGAAACAAAGCAACCCCTGATGAAGGAATGATTGATGGTTGGCATCTGACTCCAAGGCTTTGGAATGCTGAACACTTGCTTTATTAAAACTATACTATATTACATTAATATACTATTTTAAAGAGATACTTACTATACTACATACTTACTTTGTTACTAATTATATCTAACTACCAAACCCGTGGCTCTCTGCTGAGAGTCCTGACACAGCTGGATCTGTTTGATCATTGAACCCAAACAACCTTCACCAGAATCCAATCAAGCCATCACTGCAGGTGAACAATCTCCAAACACATTCCACATGGGGAAAACAGGAGCAGAGATAAGGATTCTTTTCTCTTCCCTCTGTGCTCCTCCAGGAAAAAATCCTGAGAGACAGAATTATGTCTCTCTGCCCAGAGAATGTGAATGCCACAGCCACGTTAATTGGAGAATGTGTTTGTGCTTATCTGTTAGTTAAGGGACCTACTGCTCTGTTCCACACATGATATTTAATTTTGCAATGCTTGTGTGAGTGCTGTCTCCTCATCAAAGTGAGGCATGGTTTTCTGTGTAGCTGTAGCATGAACATTTGCAGTCTTTGTTCTTATACAGGTTTCAAAATTAATTTCCCTGGTTTCTTCACCAGAAGCTCTATCAAATCACTTGGGTTTTCTGGGGGATCTTTGTAGGTTCATGTCCTGCAATGTGACATGCTACTTCTTTTAGCAGAAGTACAGTATTTGTTGGATAGAATAGGGTGAAATTTTCTCTCTCTTCTCTTTTTGCTGAGCTGTTTTCATGCTGATCCTTGAGAATAAAATTTATGATCACTGATGCTGTCAAAAGTAATTTCCAGAGTCTGGGGTGGTAAGGGATAGAGACTTTTTGGTAGTGGGATGTGACCTCTTCAGAAGAATTGCCAGTAACAATTCCTTGTGGTGCAGATGTGCATGTGACACTGACAAGCTTCCCTCCCATGCTGCATCCTGTAAAGAGTGCTGGCAGTGAGACTTGATCCAGTTTTCATACCTGATATCCTCTGGTTTATTTCATTTTAAACCTGGGCAACTGGAATGTAGCAACAGGAAACCAGTCCTCTGGTCTTTATGCCAATTTTTGAATAAAATGTTATTTTTAATGGTTTCTGGAGAAAATTTCTGTAGTGCAGGTATCATATTTAAATTAACCTTCAAACTATTTTCTGTTGTTAAATTTCTACTTCAGATGTTTCTAGGAAGCAGAATGGGATTGGAGCATAGAAAAAACCTCTTTTTGAAGTAGGTTTTTTGAAATAGAATTCAAGAGTCTTACAGAGTCATTTTTTTTCCAAATGCTTGTAAGAGAAAATGCTGAATAACAGGGTCAGCTGAAGTCTCAGTAATGTAAGAGCTTGTCCAAGTGGACTCAGTGAAGCAAACACTTCAGATTCTTGTGGACATAATTCTATTCCTCTGTGATATGTATGTGGATAAAAAAATACATAAAATACTCTACTACCAGGAAGAGTGGACAATGTATGTGTTATTTTTATGGAAAATAAGTTTCATGTATGAATTGTGGGTCATGACTGCAGTAGTGGCAAACATGACTGTCTTGTGCATTGCTTTTAGGAAAGCTTAAACTGATCTATTAGGATTTGGTTGTTTTTTGTTCAATGAACCTTTATTTACAGTTCTAATTTGCCTTTAGATTTGTCCAGCTGCACTTGGGTGATTTTTGTGACCTGCCTGCCCCTCCTCTCTGTTTTATCAGTAGTACTTGACTTTGCCTTTTTTTTGCATGAATTTTGGTACAGTTTCTGAGCTATTGGTAAGTTGTGCTGTTGCTCTCCTCTGTAACTCTGGTATGTTGTCATTTTATTACTTGCTGCTGAATAACATCTGCAAGATAGTGAATGATTTATCATGGGCAGAAAAGAAATAATGGTGCTAGGGTTTGCATCAAGGCATTTAACTTTGCCATATAGTGATTTTGTGGATGATGACACACCTGTGGTATTCCTGAGTGATTCCACTCATGGAAAGAAGGTGGAAGACAATTCAGATGGGTCAGCAGCACCTCTTGTGTGCCCTCATTTGTGTGTTTGTATAGGCAGAGTGGCTGGGTGCATAGTGTGTATTCAAAGCAGAAGAATGCTCCCATCTTGAAATAAGCTTAATACCATAAGAAATTATGTGAAGTTCAATAGGAAAAAATGTATACCACTAAGATAAGCTTTTAATCCTGTGTCCTGTTTGAGCTGCTGAATGTCTAACATGGATCAGAGCACACTTGGTGGCTCAGGTTCTGCTTGTCGAAGAGATGATTTAAATCTATAATTGCTTTTTAATTTTTCTCTTCTTGTGCAACTAACTTTTGGATGAAGATACAGGGTAAAGCTAACAGTTACAAAACTCACAGACCCATCTAGCTATGCATGTTGATTCCAAGATAGCTAAATAAACATGTTTAATTGCTTTGTGCTGAGGGAGATGGCTGCTTATCTGTAATTACATGGAATTGGTACTGTTATCTGTATGGTCTTTGCTACTCTGTCATATTCATTTGTTTGATCTTGAGTTAGATAACAGGTTTGTTTGAAAAGAACTGTATTCTGTGTGTGTGCAGATCATAAAGCAAGTTAGTTTTGCTAATGGTAATTCCTTTGGTCTCTAATAAAGGATCATGGCATACAAGCATCACCATAAAAAACTGAACAAAACAAGTTGTTTGCAGGCAATAAATAACAGATGAAGGGGAGCAAGTAAGTTTACTGTATTTATACTCTTTCTTTTTGTGCTGAAAGCTGTCTTGTTTTCTGTGTGTTTGTAGGGATTTTTAAAGCAGCATTTTACAGCAGGACGTTAAATGTCATTGTTGTGTTTTCAAGCACTGCCGTGTTGGAACCAGCTGATTAAAATACTGTTTCTGTCTAATCTGTGTAATTAGATGTAATTCTTGTTTCAGCCACTGAGAGCTAACAGATGTGAGCCAAAGCAGCTCCTCCTTGTGCAGCATGCTGCCACAAGCAGGGCTTTGTTGGTAAACAGAGTGTTATCAGAAAGTGAAGTTTGGTATGCTGCCTCTCCCCAGCTTTTGGTTTATGATAGCATCT
>VXBC01001944.1:0-14822 GCA_013399945.1 Ploceus nigricollis | reverse complement strand
TAATGTTTCCAAAAAGATGCCAAGTCCCATTTCTGCAGGTATAATGAAAACTTTCACCTTTGGATGGTGAAATTCAGAAGCCTTTTTTTTAACATGTTCATACATAAGTTACAAAGAAGGAAAATAAGTAGAGAGAGAAGAGAATTCTCTAAGTTGTTTTCAGAAAAACAGTTAACAAACTTAGTGCATGAATGATGTTGAAACCAAATTGGAAATTATTCCCAAATGACTGCCTTTTGACTTTCTCTTGGAGAAGAATAATCTATTTGAAATTTATTTGAAAATCTGTTGAGGTTTTTTGTTCTGTGTTTTTTTGGGGTTTTTTTTGGTTGGTTGGTTTTTTTTAATAGCCATTACTTAATCAGTAAGGAATGTTAAGTGAAATAATATTATTAAGAGAAAACTGTTTAAAATGTTTGGATGAGTAGATTTTTTAATGTTGAGGGCAAATTACTCTTAACAGCAATATTTCATTCATAGTATAATTGAATTGGTAACTTTGTGCAAGTTATGATCTTGGATTTACACTTCAGCCCAAGATGAACAGTAAAAATACATAATTTTTCAAGGAGATTGTATTCTTCTGGGGAGGCCCATGGATGCTGGTTGGGGTTTTTTGTGTGTTTGTTTGTGATTTTCTTTTTTTTTTAACTGGTTGGGGTTTTATTTTATTACTCTGTTACATTCAAAATAAATTGAGCATTGTTAGAAGAAATGATAATGATTAAAATANGATTTGGAATGATATCCTTTTTATCTCTGACAAAATTATACCTTAAAAGTACCTTTAAAATTATTGCACAATTGAAATTTTGCTTCCTGTTGGTTATTAGAATTTTCTGGACTTGTTGTTCAGAACATGTGTTAAGAAAAGACAGTCCTAATTTTTTTTTTTCTTTTCTGGTATATTTGGTCATGTTCTGTCCAAACTGCTCCAAGACACGTGGCTTCGAAAGTGATGAGCTGCAGAACCAAGATTTTCTGCATATATCTCACATAATAGTTTGAGACTCAGATGTTTTGCTGTACTTTGCAAAAACTGATAGTAAGATTTCTTAGAAAAAGCTCACAGTCCATGTAGGAAAGAAGATGAAATGCTGACTGTGTGATTTAATGGGAGATTATGGACAGAATTATATGTAGTGCTGGAAGAAATGCAAATGTTGAATGCATGGTAAGTGTTTAGGAGAATTTTTTTTTTCCTTAATGTAGAAAACTTGCCTCCTCAATTACTGTTTTCAGCATATCTAAACAATACTTTTAACATATTTGTCATGTCAGAGAGCTCCAGGGCATTATCAGTGCTGGCATAAGTTGATTCAAAATCAACAGTTTGTGGAAATCCTGATTGTAGGTTTGAGTTGTGCATGCCTTGGAGGTGACCTGGACAAAGAGGGTGGGAGACATGTAGTGTTTGTTTTGCTGCTGAACAATTTCAGCAACAGGTTTAGATCAGATACTGGGGTGAAAATACATAAACCTGACACTTCAGCTTTCTTTGAAAATACTTTGCTATGGAACAGGGTTTTTTCCTTTCATTCATTTTTTTTTTCTGTGAAAACATCTGCATTAGAGCATACATCCTCTGAAAATATATTTTCTGTTCATTAAAAAAGCATTTTCTGTAGCAGGTATGTGGGTTTGGTAGGGTGACAATGCTTTCAGTCACGTTGGTCCCAGAAATAGCTTAACTGGCTTATGTGTGTGTGGAAAATCACACTGTGAAAGGGCAGTGTCCACAGAAGAGACCTGCAAGAATCAAATTTATTTGAATAAAGCAAGAGAGTCCACTAGGCCATAACCCTGAGGGGTCTCTCTCAAGATTTTGGGGGATGCAGCCTCCTTTTATCCTGAGCTGGCTGAGGGACTGGGAAGGTGCAGCCTTCCCAAACCACCTGCCAGCTACTCCCCCTTGAGCACCTTGCATCCTCCTGTCCACATCCTGCACTGCATGACCATTAAAATGAGCCTTCAGCCCACCCTGGGCAGAGAAGTTAATATTCATCATATTGAATTAATAACATTAACCCTGTGCACCTTTGCCCCAAAGCTCAGAAATTCAGTCTGTTGGCCCCTGCAACAAGCCTGCTTGGCTTGATGGCCATAAGGACCCCACAGCTGCTCTTCCCCCTGGTCCTTCCAGATTGAGGCATTTGTGAGGATATGAGCACCCATCTCTGCTGTCCTGTGGAACTGTCACCTTAATTAGCACATAATTAAGGCATTGGCTGAAATCAGTTTCAGAGCTCCGTGGGACTTGGTGGTCCAGCTCCTGCAGCCTGAATTAATTTTCATTGTGCAGCCTATGATGCATATGTGCACAGTTTAATGTTGGTGGAAAGCATTCACTTGGGTTTTTGGAGATGGTGAATTAATTTGGACGAAATGGTTTTGTCTGCTTTTTCTTTGTTGGTACAGAAAGCTAATTGTATCATTACATGGTGCTTAAAGCTACTGAACAGGATGATTTTGGTGTTTGTAGGTAGGCATGTACTGAACAGAACTCTCTCTATATATAATCTCCTTATGCATTACAAATAGTATTAAAAAAGAAAATAATCACATTTTTCTGTTCCTAGAATTGTCATGTAGGATGTTGCTGCACGCAGCGACATGGGAAGATTTTTTCTGGAAAAAAAAATTTTTGCTTCTCTGTCCACTTGGACAATTATCTTAAAATTAAAGCACTTCAATATCTCCATAGATTCCTGCTTTTTTAAGGTGCATCATGGTCAATTCAAAGCATTTTGATGATGTAATAAAGAAGTGGAATTAAAGAAAAACCTCAGCAATGTACAAATCCTTGTACCTTGTGGCGGTGTCTCAAAGAATGCCAGGATGGCTGTTAGAAAGGCCTGAATGAAATGTTAGTAACTCAATTTGGGTAAGTATTATGGACTTCTCAAAGCAACAGAACTTTTGTTCCTGTCTTCTGCCATATCGACCAGATGCATTTTAGGATGAAAAATCTTTGCTCATCCGCTGAAGCTGAAATTGGTCTTGAAATTGGAAGAAAATACGTTGAATTTTGGATGTATTTTTCCTTACTTTTTGAAGGCAAAGATTGTAGATTTCATTTGTCCTTTGGATTAATTTTCTCTCTGTGCTTATTGAAACTATAGGTTCAGTGAGGTTGGTTTTGACAAAGGCCAGCACTAAACATTAATTCTCAATTTTGAACTTGGCAGAAGGAAAATAAAATCCTGAGGGACTGAGAAGAGATTGCCTTTTCTCACAGTGGACTTTAAATATGTGCCCAAACAATAGGCTGTGTACTTTATTCAAGAAACACTGACAACAGTAGCTATTTTTAAAATGTCTCTATTCATACCTTTGCAGTGATTAGTTGTGAAAGATGTGGTAATAAAAGGATAAAGCAGATCAACTATTTCTTGGGAAAAAAAAATCACTTCTAGAAGAAGTTCCTATAGAATTTGTTGTCACTGCTCCCCACTTGAATTCAGCTTGTTCTGCTTAGTGTATATTAAATAGTTGGGTGTCTTAAAATAGTAAGCTGTAGAAAACTTAAGGTGTTTGAACAAGAGGTCAGATGTCTTTTATTGCACTTAGAGTTGATATTTGAAAAATACAGCAGAGTGGAAAACAAGTTGTGCTGTGACAATGAACAATTTCTGTTGTGAATAACAAGGAAATTCAGGCAGCAAGTTTAGAGAACATGACTCATCATAGGAACACCAGAAGAATGAAGTAGCAAAAAGCATCTTGCAATGTGTTGATTATTTTGTTTATATTGCTTTTCTGTTCTCAGGATTTTTTTTCCACAAAGAGATGGAATAGATACAAATAAAATAAGAATAAATACTTTAATACGGACCAACAGTGGCTGGCAAAGCAGTAATAAATATTTATTGTTAGCCTTAACAAACATCCTAGTATTTTAACCTTCTTTGCATTTTCAAGCAAACACCAGCTCTCATTTCAAGTGTGAAAAATCTATTATTATGAAAAATGTTGGCTTGTCATCCCACTGAGAAGGATCAGTAAAAACAGAGAAGCACTGTGATCTAGCTTTGATTGGCTTAGAATACACAAGTTGATGGTGGCTTCAATATTACAGAAATACTACAGAACCTATTTCTCTCATCATGTAACCATTCATTTTTGTGTACTTACTTTTGTTAGACTATTCTGTATAATAATAATACTCTGAAAAAAAATATTATTACTTTGACATTTGCATGAAAGAGTCTCCATTTTATTTTTCTTTCTTCAGGCAGCAGTTTCTAGGTGTTTCCTTTTATTCTAGTGAGCCAAAAAGTTAGGCAGCATAGCTTGGATGCTGGCTAGCTGTTCTTCAGCTTTTTCTTTGTAGTATGCTTTAAATAAATCAGTATTCTGGTTGTGAGTTTGGTTTTTTTTTTTTTTTTCCAATCCTATAAAAGTGGAAAGAGTGCCATTTTGGAAACAAATATGTTCTGCAAGTTTCTTGAAAATATAGTAGTTTCATCATTGACAAAACTGAAAATATAGTAGTTTCATGATTGAAAAAACTGAAAATAGACTAGTTTCATCATTGCCAAAACTGAAAATATACTAATTTCATCATTGTTGTTTGTAACTCTTCTGGAAGTTCCAACCTGAATGGTGAGGTGCTGGGGCTGTGTTCTCAGCTGTTGCAGCAGAGTTTGTGACTGTATTTTCTTTCTCCCACAGGAAAGTTCTGTGGTTCTAGTTTATCACTTGTGAAGCCCAGTTTTGGGTGGAAGTCCTCCATTAGGCATGCATCACTGTTAAAATGTTATATATGGTATTGATGTGGTGTATATGGTGTATATATATATGGCACTGGCAAAGGCTGTGATTCTTGCCAGCTGATTTTTCTTTTGCTCGTATTTTAAACTTGGCTTTCATGTTGTTTGATGATTCTTATGAGCATTTAATTTGGGAGGAGTACTGCAAAATGTTCTACTCACTGTACTTGAATGGCTGCCATTCAATGGAACGTTTCTTTTAGGCAAGAAGGGGACAAATGCCGACAGCAGGAGACAGGAGTTTCAGAGGGGAATAATTGTGAGGTTGTCTCTTCTGTGGTTGTGTATTAAATCATTGGAGGAAGTGCAAAACAGGACTGCAGGAGGGAACAGCATTTTCTGGGAAGGTTGTTTTGAGGCTGATTTTTATTTATTTTATTTTTAATCAGAGAGCTTGGAGGTAAGATGCTTTAGGTGGTTGCACTTGCTGAAGGCACCCAAGATGGTCATTGTCAATATAGATTTTTAATTTTTATTTAATAGAAAAGTGGGTAAACAGGACTGGGGATTGAATACTGTACATAGAATTAATTAATAGAATTAAATTAATTCTATTAATTGATAGAATTAAATAATTATGCAGTGCAAGGTCACTTTTTGGGCAATAACAGCCTTTCTGTTTTTAGAAGAAATTAATTTTATGTATTGGAAAGAGCCATGGAAAATGCCCTATGTGTGCTTGCTTATCACAACATATTAATGATCTTTTGGTGTAAATGTGAACAAGGTGAGAGAGTTTGTCTGGACAAAAAGGTAGATGGCAGGAGTTTGTCACATGGAATGGAGAAGAGAGAAGCTCATGAAGTGCTGATACCCAGGACAGGAGGTTGTTTGGCATGTCCTATATCCTAACTCAGCATGTCTTAGGGATTTTGTACAATTTGCCAAAGTCTTTTGGAGATGTTGTCCAATTGGTTGAAGTCCTCTTTCAGACAATGTCAGGGTTGTGAGAGGAAGACAAAACTCTTGTTGAATATCTGATGGAGTGCTTGAAGTCATTAAGGTTAGTAGGGGAAAATGAAGTCGTACGCCTAAAGGATCAAATTACTGAAAAAAGAGTATGAAGTTCTTGCCTTTAAAAAAGAAAGAGGAGAGTGGAAAACACTGGAATTGTGAGCTTTTAAAAACAAGCATTATGGTATTTCAATTTATGTGTCACATATGAGTTCCAGTTTTGTGTAAGTTCTGCAGTCTCATTTTGTTGCACAAAGGAAAAGTAATCACAAAGGCTATTAAGTGTTGTGGAGTAAACCTTATTACATGTGAAACATAATCACTGGAGGAATTACAGATCAGCCATAGTAAAATGAAATGCTTAAAAGGTATTTATTATGAGGGCTTTTCAGTAAAAAGTCTTGTATACTAAAATGGTGAACTCCAACTCTTTGTGTCTCTCTAACTATACTGGAGCTAGCTGTAAAATGAATGCAGTGAAATTTTTGTTTGTTGCTATCTGGGTGTCATGAAAGAGCCAAATGCTTTCTAAAACCTGCAGTCACAAACTGATTATGAAATTCCCAGGGGGACTCTGATGGGACTATCATAACTTAACAACGGAATGGTGAGTCACTGCAGGAGAAATTCATGTAATAATCTTTTCCAGTATTTATAGGACCAGGAGGATAAAATGTCATTTAATTTCATTTGATTAAAAACTAGTAGGCAAGAGAGAAAGAGGAAGAAAAAAAATGATGCAGCTTTTATTTCAGGCGTGAAAGATGGAAGGAATATGTAAGAAGCATATTATGAATATTATGAAGCAGGATATTACAGTGATGAATTTCTAATATGATCAATGCTCCAAAAGGGTCACGTTAATATCATAATCATTCTATTTGATAACTTATGGTGATGGTTATTTTTTTTTCATGTTCTAGATGCAGAGAGTGTAGCTTTTGAGTGGAACAGCTGGATTATGAGGAGTTGAATGTGAGTTGAATCTGGTGCTCGCAGGTTAAGGACCATGTCTGGTGTTGTTTAAAGGTTTGGTTGGTGTGTGTTGGTTCTTCCAGAAAGTGGAATTCATTGAGCTTGTGTTCCTTCCCAGCAAGTTCTTCACTAAAGCTTTTCAGTGCTGTGACAATATTGGGAGTTTGTCACTGGGTGATGGTACATTCACCCCTCTCCTTTCTCTTCTCTACCTTGCATTGCCAATGTTCATTTTTGGTTTTTTTTCAACGTCTTCTGTGTGGCTTGTTAATAAGCAGCGTGTATAAAGGGCTTGTCAAGCTTAAAGTTGGTCAAATCTAAAATGAATGAAAGCAGCAGCAGATATCTGTGAGGAAAGGTGAGACTGTTAAACTATAAGTATTCTTGAATGAGCTGTAACATCTTCAAAAATTCCTCTGGAAATAAAAATCTCAGTGTTACATATTGCTTAAAAAAGCAAAATTGTCTGGAGGTTTGGCCAAAAAGGGCCAGTTTAGTTTTTTAATATTTCTTTTTTGAATTTATTTTTTCATGTTCTGCTGCTCAAACATGATGGAACAAAGGACTTTGTAGAAGTGGTGGTGAAAGAAGGATCAAATCTACTCAATACTTTGTAGAGATGGCCAAAGAAGAGTCAGATGTTTAGAAGACAGACATGCAAGAAACAAACAAGTAGTTAAACATATTAGTGGGAAAAGATTTCTTTCTGGAAATTCATGTTACTAGTGAGTTTAAATGGAATGAAATTATTATTTCAAAGTATTTTATTTTAAAGATAGAAGTAGCTCTTCTGACACTTCCTATCCCTTCCGTGACTCTTCCTGCCAACACTGTAATTCTGTTTTATGAGACAATCATGATGTTTTTGCAAGTTTTTGTCCTAGTTTTCTAGCTATGATGAAGAATAAGAGCATTTGTTTGTTTTTTTTTTTAAACAAAACAAAACCATGAAGACGTGACTCATGCTGATTAACTTTTTTTTTTTTCCCAAGAGGAATTATGATGTAATTTAGGTTGGTTTTGATTGTAATGTGTTGCTGCAGAATAAGTGCAATCCTAAATGACACTTGGGACTCCCATGATTAAGTTTTTTGAGTGCATTTCTGAGTGGGTTAATCTTGTGCAAAAAGAAAAAAAGGTGGTTTTAATTTTCTGTTGCTCCTCCACATATTTCTAAAGGGATTTTCTAAATGGATTTCCCTACAGAACTAGAATATAAAAGCTAGAGGTCTGTTTATTGCTTATGTACATTAGTTCTGGTAAGGATTAAATGGAAATAACTTGAGTGGAACTCAAAGCATAACAGATATACCCTGGAAATTTTAAAAGTAATTGAGGAGGATTTGTATGATTTTCTAGAATTCATGTTCATTTGTGCAGTTTTCTAAGCTAAATGCAGAGTGAAAAATTATGTTTTTATATTAATAATTTTCATTGAAGGGAGATAATAAAAAAGGAGCTAATTCGTTTAATATCCCACTCAGTAGCCAGTATTGGATTTTTATGAGTGTAGTAGAAGTAACAGTACAATGCAAAGAAAACCCAAAGTGTTTGGAATCTTTAATAAGAAAGCTTCTCTGAATCTTAGTGGTATGTGAGAACTTATAGAGAATATGCTTGGAATTTTTAGCATATGCAAGTATATTTAAAATCTAGCTAAATTCTTATGTTCAGTTGTGTTAAAGAAGCAACAACATTTTTTAACTGTTTCAGTTTTGTGTTTTTAAATTGGCTTCAAGGAGTATACTTTTGGTCTTCTTAGGGCAGAAGAGAAATCAGAATGCTTGAATAGATTGTGGCAGCATTTGTATAGAATGCATGGTATGTCCTCTGTAACATAGTTTTGTCTTATAGATACTGCTTACAAAAAAATTCTGGGTCAATGCTTTATTTTTTCATGTGAGTGATGCAATTTAATTTTGGGTGATCACCCAACTAAATTTTGTTTCCTTCATTAACTTGGTAAAATATTGTAGGAACATTTTGCTTCTAGAGCATAAGCTCAGGAAACGTGATAGTATAGCACAAAGAAATTGTGTTAAATAATGCAGCCTAAAGATCTTAAAAGATCATTATTTGCCTTTACTTTCAGCCACAGTAGAGTTATGTTATTAGTCTCATAAGTATATTATTTATTTTTTTGGGGAAGGGAATTTAATATATGAGTCTTTGTTTTCTAAAAAATGTTTCCAGAAAAATGTTTGGGTCTTCATTGCCTTTGAATTTCTGTTCTTATCCAAAGGAATTTGTGGTTAAATCTTAATTCTTCATTGCCTTTGAATTTCTGTTCTTATCCAAAGGAATTTGTGGGTGAATCTTAGTTCTTTCAAGAGCTAGCTTGGAAAATTTCACTTAAAAGGTGCTTTTACCCTTGGGCTGTATAACTTGTGAGAGTAAGTTTAGTTCATATTGATTTCTATTTAATATGATTGTAGCTGATAAGTAGTCTTCAAAATAAAATGAACCACCTGTTTCACATTAAAAAAAAAAAAAAAAATCTGAGAAGTGGGGAAAAAACCCCCATGCAGAGATTAATATTGAAGTAAATGGAAAATTTGTTTTTCAAGTCTAGCTTGAGTTTCCCCCAGTCAACAGAGGTCAGGTCAATCAAGTAAGAGAAAAGACTTATGGCAATACCAAGGTGCAGAGAGTCAGTCACATTTGTACTTTGGTTTAGATACAATGTCATGAAAACAATAAAAATCCTTTTCTTTCTGTGCTCCAGTATGCATTCCCTAGACTATACAATTATAGACGGTTACTTGGTAATTTGAAAAGAAAATATCTCCTAAGTGGAGTTGCAGTCATACAAGTGCTGCATTGCTGAGTGAAGAACCAGTTCTGTCACCAAAAATAGGTCCTGCCTTTTAATCAGTCAGGTACCAGGCCAAAGGAGGAAGGGGCATGGGGCAGCTTCTGCAAACACTGCTGCTCTTTTATAGAGAAAAGAAGGCTTAACACAACATTAAGTTCTACTGACTTTTTTTTTTTGGTTCTCGTTTTTTTTTTGTTTTGCTGGTGTTGGGTTTGGTGGTTTTATTTGTGTGTTTGTGGGTGTTTGGTTTTCTTTTTTTATTTTTCGTTCTGTTTTGTTTTGGTGAAATATTATTCTGACATCATTGCAATTCTGCACAAAATCCAAGAAACATTTCCAAAAAGGCAATGGTATATTTTCCTTTAGTACATGAGGGAGATTTTCCAGCTAAGCTCCAAATCAGCCATCAGTTTGTCACTGCTCTGAGGTGAAAGGTGTTTGTGTTTTCACTCCACAGCATTTCCTGGATATGACATTTGGAGCTGGAGGTCACACAGCAGCTCTCTTAGAGAGAGCCAGTGACATCACTGTGTATGCCCTGGACAGGGATCCCACAGCTTTCAAAATAGCTCAGCAGCTTGCAGAAGCCTACCCGTAAGTTGTCTCCTCCTCTGTTATAAATATGGGTGGGATAAGGTTGGTACTTGGGTATTTTATAAGCAATTTAACATATTTTTATAGTTTTAATATCATATTGTGGAGTAGCATTCTGTGCTGTGTGTACCCTGTTGAACAGGAGATCCAATTCAATTTATTTGAGTGTTTGCATGCAGCTTCTTCTTAGGTTTTTGGAGTTAAATGTGTATTTTGTTGTTTTGATTTCAAGCGGGCATCAAATAGCTAATTTAATATATAAAAAGATTTAAAAAAGATTCAAGTGTTCTGCTTGCCTTGAGATGATTCTGAGTGCAAAGTAATACAAAAACATACCTTTGTGGTACATCTGTGGTACTTTCCATCACAAAAATGATGAAATAATATGTTTTAAAATAATTAGGTTATTTAAATATGGATTATGAATATTTTAATGTTAAAAACCGCAAAATAATTGTAATTCACTATTGAGTTTGCTAAGTATTTTGCCACTGGCTTCAGAAACTACTGAACAATTTAATAAGCTACAATTTCTGTGTATAGCTTATGCTTCAATTTTCTTTTTAAATAAGAGTGCTGAATTTGCTAAATGAACAATTGCTAAGTGCAAATTTTCACATCTTTTTTAGTTATGCAAAGTTCTTGCTCCTTTATTTAATTCAGCGAAGAACCCAGTCAGAGCATCGGTGCATTGGTGCAAAAGTGTGCAATATATGGAGTTGAATGTGAGCTTTTCAGAAAGTCACATTTTCAATCTGACCAGGAAGTAAAATACATAGATACAAAATTAAATAATATGAAGTAGTCAAGACTTAAGAAATTTAGATGAGGTAATAAGAAGAGAATACTCACTGGTTGAAAACATTATTCCAAAAAGAGCTTTAACATGAAGAAAAGCAAGTATTTCCAGTAAGAAGAAATCTGGAAGAGGTGGATAAGAAACCACCTGGTTCTTCAGTTGTGTTGTCCCACATAAAAAGAAGTTTTAAGGCAGCAGTAATATTTAAGAAATGCAGAAGGTGTTCCTCAACTTTTCTGAGATGAAGGGCTAAACTGTGCATTGCTTCCTTCAAGTATGTTTGACAGAGACCCAGTGGGAGAAATGCAAGCATGTGCCAGGACAGCATAGCTAAGTTCCCAGCCATCCTGCTCTCTAAGACCACTTAGATATATTTCTCTAAATTTTCAGTTCCCTTTGGGCTGAAGTGACATGCAATGTATACTTGCAAATTTGTGGAATGCCTCTCTCCACTGTTATTTCTCCAGAGAATGCTCTTTTTGGCAGAATGCTGTGGAGGATATTGCCAAGGAAAGTCCATTTTCTTTTAAACTAAGCCTGCAAACATGTTTTGCCAAACGTCATGGCAGTTGTAAAGTCTTCTGTTCTTTCTTTCTTTCAACCCAGTCTTTGAGAAACACTCACACAATGTAAAACAACAATGAACAGTCCTCTGACTCAGTATAAGTTTATCTGAAAGTATCCTCTGCAAACCTGGATGTGAAAAGTTCATTTTCCAGATAGATAAAGAGATTTTACAAGTGTTGGGTGCTCGTCTGCCAATAATTGACATCAGTAATTTTCTGCTTCCTTAGAAAAGATGAACTTTGTATAGCAGTTGATCTAACTTACTATGGTTTAATAGACAAAGGAGGTCTCCTAGTTCTTATTCTTGATGGTGGTGTCTGCCTTTATAGATGCAAGTTATCCTTAGAATTGAGTGGATCCTCAAATAACATGGTGTTGTTGGTGAAAAGTCTTAATCATTGAAAGATGACTGCGTGTCACCTGGATATGTATTGTAGGATACAGAGCCATATTCTTATTTGCTCTGGTGTTTTTCCCTCATTTTCTGTCCTTCCTGTTAGAAAGAACAGGTGAGTCCTTTTTCATAAGGTAAATATTATCTTTTCTTACAGTAGTTTGTGTTAAAATTTATGGCAAAAGAATGTTCTATATGTGCTAACTATAGATCTGCTTTCCCTGGGAAGTCAGTTGCATAAACCATTGTCAAATTAAAAGGAGAAAGGAGGTATAAGGATGTAATTTATAAACAGGTAAATCCAGTGTTTGCTTACAAATTACTTGAGTATAAGGGATTTGTTTCTGAGATATGAAACTTTGATAAATGGATTTTTTCAGTGTTCATTAAAAGATAGCTGGTCTAACATGATGGGATTTTATTGTCCCTTTTCTGCACCGTGTTAGAAATAAACCTTGTATCAGTTCAATTCAAATCCGTGTGGACATCAAAAGCTTGGGGAATTCATCCAGCTGACACCTGTATCTGGTCAGGTCTGTTCTCAGATGAAATAGCTGCCTGGCTCACCAGGGAGCCACAGAAATAGTTGTGCTGCCTTAGAAGTGGCAGCATGCAGCTGCAGTCTAAGAGAGATGTGGGGCTGTCCCTCTCTGAGAGGCACCTCACTGAATAACTGCAACACAGGGCTATAAACATCCTCCACTTTTGCCTGCTCTGGGCTTTTCCCCACCTCCTCTGTTTGTCATTCCTGTTTAAGGAGAGGTTATTTGACTCGCTGAAGTGGTTCATGTGCTCTGGTGGTGACAGCACCAAGCTGGGGAAGAGGCTGTTGTGTAACCATCACCAATAAAATCTGATTCTCACTGGCTGAAACTGTGAATGCAACGGGCAGACTGAAAGTCATGCTTCAAGTGAATTTTCTGTTGCCATTTTTTCCCTGCTTAAAGCAGAATGCTGCATGTGTTACTGCTTGTTCTGGTTAGATGACAAAAATCTTAGTAAAATCCTATAGTCCCCATTGTTACTCACTGTGTGGCTTTGTTTGTTGATGGCCATAAACTAAAATACAAGAAGTGCCACCTCAACATGAGGAAGAACTTCTTTACATGAAGGGTACACACCTGCTCCAGGTGACTCTGTCTCGGCAGGGCAGTTGGACTGGGTGATCTCCAGAGGTCCCTCCAACCTCAACATTTCTGTGGTTCTGTGAGATATCCCCAAAGGTATTGTGGCAAGAGGAGTTAAAGATGGCTAAATTAAGGGGTTTTTCTTTATTCAGAACTCATAAATGAAATCCTCCATATGTTTAACTGAAAGACAGCTGGAGTAATAAGTCACTGGAGGAGAAAACTGAGGAAAAATGCATTTGATGTTTGCACTTAAATATGTTGCTGTTTTTTGATTTTGTCAGAGCTGAAATCTAAAGAGGGTAGAGGAGTTCCAGCTGCAGCTCTCACATTCGTCTAGTGTTGCTGCTTATTATTTTTATTTTTTTAAATTATGTGGTGCTGCTTTAATAAGGCAAAAATGGGTCAGGGTCTGTTAGATATTCAGTGTGTGGGTGGGAATCCTTTGACATGCTTTCTGGGGAAGCCACCAACTTGGGAATTGCTGCTGAGGATGCAGGAGAACAAGATAAAATTCAGTCAGTAGCAATAGATAGTACAAGTAAACCCTTTCACGCCCACTGGAAGGAAGAGGCTGGAGAGGTGGCTGAAATCTGGCAATTAACCAACATCATGGAAAATTTTTAAGTAAGAGAAACTCATGCAAAGCCAGTGCAGAGGAAGAAATATGTGCTTTGTAATTCTCTGAGCAGAATAAGAAATTGTGCCCCAAAAGTATGGCTAAATAGCATAGAATTCCTCATACAATTTAAATACCATTTAAAGAGTTTTAAAGTGATGTTGAGGTGTGAGGGTGCTTGTGGATTTTGCTTTCAGAGTTACACAAAGTTTGCAGAAGAAAAATGATAGATCAGCTGTGCATGCTGTATGCTCTGGGGAAAATAGATTTTTTTTCTCCCCAGTTCTATAAAAAACAGCTCTTTTTTTCAATTTTGATAAGGTTTTTTCATATGCTTATGAGTTGAGTGTATGTGCTTATTAGCTGAGTATTATATATTGGTGCTTTTCTTGCTATATATTATTTTTATTTAGCTTTTAACTGTAGTTACATATGATATACAATTAATGTGCAATCAAGGCATATTCATTATAATGGTGCCATGACTGAATATAAGTATCCTTAATTAGTTACTTGTAAGGTTATTTCTTTCTAAAGAATTCTCCATGTATGTCAGCATCTGGTTGTCTCCCAAATGCAGGTGACAAAGATAAGTGATAATTTTTCCACCTTCAATATGAGGTGGAAAAATTCAATTGAGAGTAGTAAAAAGACCCTCAACTGCCATTAATATTAAAATATTACTTTAATGGCGTTCATTTTGTTTCCCAGAAGATTTGAGTAGGAAAGCCAAACACATTTCTGTATCAAAACATAATGTCATTTTGATCTGAGTGCTCTTGAATAAGCTGCTCAATCATATTGTTTTAGTAGCAAAATCTTAGAAGAGATAGGTTTTACATTAAGTGAGGTTTAGTTTTGTGGATAACTGATGTTTATCAGCTTGGAGTTTAGTTTTGGTTTAGTTTCTCTTACAATATATCCTGCTTCCAGCCAGGTTAAGTTTTGCTGTAGCCAAGAGGGTCTTGGCCAGGACCTGGATGTCGTTCCACAGCACCCCACATGGTGGGCAGGGAAGGGAAGGGATCTCCCCCAGTTGTGGATGGGTGGTCAGGAGACCGTGGAGTTCCACGTGGTGGGTGCTTGTGTGTGAATTGTTCACCTCTCTTGTGCACCCTGTCACTGGTATTGCTGCCAGTGCTGCTCGTTTTCTTATTTAAGTTGCTGCTCGCAGTGAATTGTTCTCACCCCAACCTGTGATCTTTA
>VXBC01001943.1:126600-141648 GCA_013399945.1 Ploceus nigricollis | reverse complement strand
TTCCTAATGCACCCCAGGACACCATTGACCTTCTTGACCACTGGGCCATGTTGCTGGATTGTGGACAGCTTGTTGTCCACCAGGACCCTCAGGTCCTTCATTGCAGAGCTCCCCTCCAGCAGGTCAGCTCCCAGCCCATGGTGTTGCATGGGCTAAATCTGTTGTTAAGATCACCGTCTTCCCTTCCTCCTTTCATACAAAGGCAAACATCCCATGTTTTAATTTTTTGTCAGAAATGGGCCGCCTCTGAGTGCTTGTCAGTGTTATTTGGTACCTTTGAATTTGTGCTGGTTTTTTTTTCAATATTTTTTCAATCTTTTTTCTATTTCAAGTACAATATTAATCTATAAAAGCATTAGTGTGACACTCATATTTTTGCACATATTTTATAGTTCAAAAATATCACAGCTTTGTTTTAGGACAGCTGCAGTAGAGAAATGCACTTGATGAAATCCTATATGTTCATGAAGCTCTTTATCTTATTCTCAGATAGGTAAGGTCCTGAAAACCTAGATCTCAGCTGGCCTTGATCCAAGTGGGATGATAAACAAATTGATCTTCTTATGTCCCTTCCCATATAACTTTCTTATCTGCTTTTGGGGAACAGGCTAATCATTAGGAGGATAAAAATTAAAAAAAAATTAAAACCATTATCTGGTGTTTAGTCTACTCTAAAGTGTCCAAGATCACCCCCATTTTGAGAAAGAGGGACCAGAAATTTGTTTAATAACTGACATGCCTTAGAAGACTTAACACTCAGGTAGAAGTCAAAATTTAGTACTAGGGATGCTCCCTTCATAGATTGACAGCTTTTTCAGAAAGAATATGAAGTTTCTAAAGATAAAGACTGATATACAATAAATAGATTTAAATTAATGATGGTGCTCATCATGCAATACTTTTATTAATGAAGCAGCTTTATTTATTTGAACATGGATGTAAGAGCATAATTTGTGGCATTTCCTTTTGGGGGAAAAAAGAAAAGGCAGGCGGAAGGTTTATTCAGGAAACCATGGGGAAATAATGAAGATCTAGTGAGACACTGGAGATTCACTAAGGAGTTTCCTCTTTCCTATTAATTCAGCAGTGTCTAACAACTAGATTTGAAAGTGTATTTTAATTATACCTTGCAATCCAAGAATGACTGCTGCAGGACATGCAAGAAATTGCAAAATTCTTCTTCACTGCAGGGAAGACACATTTCCTATATGCTACCATTTTCTTTTTATTTGTAGTGGTAGAGGAAAGGAAATGTTACTATGTCCAACTAAAACCTCCTGCTACAATAACAGATATTTGATAATAGATATGGTATTGGCTTAAGAAAGAGAAAATATAGCCTGAATTTGTGTTGAAGCCACGTGACACTGAAAAAAAGAGGTAATTGAAAGATTAAGGAAAATATTGTAGTTTTACAAAGCCATTCCCTTTTGACTTAAGCATTTGCCTCCTAAGATTTGTGTTTCAGTTTGTATCATTGACAGTCACAGTACAGTTTTATTTTTAAGAAGTTAGAATATGAGAATGAAAGTGAATTTAGCTTTTACATACTGAAGCATTTACAGCCCAGAGAAGTTTAATTGTGTTCAATGCTCAATCTACCTCAAGGACAACTATCTTGGTCCAGCTACTTTTAGAGCAAGGAAGCAAGATTACATGAAACTCATTAGGAGCACATAATCCTCAAGCATTTTGGAAGTACAGAAAAGGCTTCCACACTCCCAGGTAACTTTGCTGAACATAAGAGGGTGAAAATACTGAGTCTAATCAGTTCTTTTTCATCCTTACCCAGGAAATATCAGAAGCAAAAAATAATTTCAGTCTACTTTCTCAAACCATAATCAACAAGAAAAGAAGGGCAACATTTTTTTCATCTGTCTAGCCTGGGAAATTTAGCATCAGCACTGGCAAGGCAGTGCAAGCAGGAGTATGAACAATTCTGACAGAGAAATCAATGTTTCTGATAGATTAACCTATGATCGATAATCAGGCTCTGTTTGTTCTATCTTAGACCTGTATAAACTCAGGAGAGAGGCAGGCAGGAAAGTATGTGCAGGTAGTGGAGTTCGCTTCATGCCAGTCAGAAGTCCTTTAGCTTGTGTAATTTGAGGTAGATTAAGAAAAGAAATACCAGATTTTTTCTGAATCAAAAGCAAGTCTAAGGATCCAAATCCTGATTCTGCTTGGGTTTTTGCTTAATCCAAAATCCTCTTCTTCTAGCATATTTTACCTATATGACATATGATTATTTCTTAATAAAAAAGAAGGACTGGAAAGTGAGCATTTTTTTTGTCAAATAGAATAATAAATTATAAATTCTTTCACACCTCCATTATTTAAATAAAAAAGTAAAATTCTTCTTCTTTTTGTTTTTTGGGGGTTTTTTTGTTTTGTTTTGTTTTGTTTTTGTTGTTGTTGTTGCTGTTTTTAAATAGTACAACCATCGATTTATTCAACACTGGAAAATTCGTTATATTGCTAATTCAGATGTTACGGAAGAGCTGCCCTTCTGTTGCCAGGTAGCTAGGGAGGGACTCTGTCAGTGCAAATGCATTTTGCATCAGCGTGTCATCAGAGAGTTCAACAGAGGGAAGAAGCAATCTATTTTAAGTGTCCATGAATACCTATGGCAAAACATATGGCACTTCTGAATACCAAATGAAATCATTATGATCAGTGATACTCTAATGAATGCCAAATGAATGTGCAATGAGAGGACCCTAAGCATTGTTTTGATCAATTATGTCGCAATGCTGTGGGCGTATAACTACAGTGTTCCTAGGCTGGAAGCTCTACCGTGACTTTTAGCTATATAATTAACATGCACATAATTTTTTTTGCAATGTAAAACAGTTGCAGGAACTACTATGTGTTTGACAGCTATTCATACCAGAACGCAACTCCTAAAATCTTATCACTTGCTTGGGAAATGTAATCCTTTAAAATAAAGGAAGAAATGGCATGAATTTATTAATGGTATATGTTTTTTTCCATGAGAAGGCGCAAAATTTTCTATGGGATATGAGTTACTAGGAATGAAAGAAGAGACCTGGGGAGACATGGTGATTTATATGAATGAAATAATAAATGCTCTGTTAGTACATATCTGTGTCACCTCCCAAGTCCAAGAGCAAATTCTGATCCTTCCTTATGTCTTAAGCTCTTCCTTTTCCATTCTTCAGCACAATATCTGTTAACATTCTTTCTTCTATTCTAGCCTATGCTTGTGCCAGATAAAAATAATAATTTTTCTAAAATATCTTTTCATATTAACCACATTAAATAAATTTTCTATCATACCACTAAAAGAAAAAGATGCAATTGAGAAAAACAAATGCATAAATGAATGAAATAATGTGCATAAAAGTGAATATCTCATGCCCAAATTGTCTGATCTAACTTTTCATCTTGCCTTAAACTTCCCTTATTTTTTATAGGCTGGTTCTCTAAACACGTACACAGTGAAGTGGCGTACCAAGACCATTAAACTAATTCTGCAATTTATCAAAATCAGTCAGTCAAAATGTTACAACCCCCAATTATACATTGCTTCAGTAACTAACTTTGTTCTTCATAAATTAGACATGTATTTCAACTACTGTCTTTTAATTAAGCTTTTAAAGGAAGGTCTTCATTTTGATTCACTAATTCTAGGGCAATGTTGATCTTCAGCCCTTCCTTCCATGTACATAGGCTTCCAAGTCTGAGCAGGTAAATTAATAGCCAGTTGCACTGAGGAATTTACTTCCCCCCATTTCTTACTTTTACTTGTAAATTTGAAAATTCTACAATGGAAATCCAAAAATTATTCTTTCGTGTTCACTACAACTACGTATCCAAAAAAACCAAAATGAAACAAAAAACCCTAACCTAAACACATCGAAACTTACTTTCTGAAAAATGGTATTTTGAATCATGCGAGTTTTGCAATTTGCTTCTTGCTTTTGAAAATCTTAAGATAGAAGTTTTCCTGAAGTTACACACCAGATAGAATTTTTTAGTTCTTACCTGTATTAAGGACACAAAATTGTAAAGAAATAGCCTTTCAATGCAGTCTCTTCAGGAGCTTTCAGTACTGCACACTTGCATGAGCGTTTGCTAAGACATTGGTATTTAAAATTAAAATCCTTGGCTTTTAATGTACAATGCCACCTGAAGTTCTTTAGCGAGGTTGCTTTTGAAATGAAAGAAGGTGAAAGAAAGAAGAAGCAGGGAAAGGCTGAACTGACAGATTCCCTCATGCCCAGGAGCAATAAAACTTGCTTCCACAGAAAGACACTGATCAGCTACTGTTTTCCACCAGTTTTGCCATTAGGCAGCCACTCCACTTTTGCAGTCATTGCATTCCCATCTATGAGCTCTGCAGGACATGGGTCAGGCCATAAGCACTCAAATTGCATTCCTATCTTTTCCCCGAGTTGTAGGCAGCTATGATGAGTTGAAAGCACCTGCTTGCTACTCACAAAGGCTCTAATGTAGCTGCATGAGCAATTACCTCCTTTAGTTTACTCAATCCCTCTATTCACCAGGTGCATCAAAGAATCACTCCCTCACTGGGTCAGTGCAAAAAATATAGATTAATTATGCTAATCACGCACTCGAGGCAGCAAATGCAAAAAACATCTGCCTCTTCGTTTCTCCAGTCAGTTTCATTCTGTCTACACTTCTTACCTCTGGGTCTTGCCAGTGTGCCTGATGTAATGCAGAGCCAGGATTTGGAGACTGATTCCAATGTTTTCTCTGGTTGTTCAGTGCTGTCCAAACATGTTAAGAAGTGTCACTTCTTTTAACTACTGTGGCTGTATATAAACCTGTTAATATTTCAACTTTAACTCCAGAAACTTCTTTCCAAAGCATTTCCTCACCACGTTTCTTTTCTATATCATCTATTGTATGAAAGCTCAAGATTTAGGTATTTTCTACAGTCTCCTGTTGTTTCTCAGGTAGCTTATATTTTCCTCCTAGTAACCTACAAAACTTTTGTTTTTTTCTTCTGCAAGGTTCACATGTAACAATCTCTGTGTGACTACACTTTCCTTTTTTTTTTTTTCTGAATTGAGTCAGGTTGCCATATGCAACTCATTTCCCAAAATATCGCATTTCTTCAAAATTAAAGGCATAGAAAAAAGTATTATGTGTATAAGAACACATTCAAATGTGGTTTTTTTCTTGTATCATTCTTAATTTGTTTAGCATTTTCAACACAGTTCCACAGCAGAAGATGCTTTCCAGAAATCCTCTTTCTTTTTGCAAAGTTTTGTGTCCAAACAACAACGTCTGTTAAAAACAATAAGGTTTTTCCCTTTCAGTGTTAGAAGGAAATACATAGTATATTCAACAAATATAAGATTTGCTGTGCTCTGAAATGTGCACAGATTTTCTAATCGCCACAATTTAAAGGTCAATATTGTAGACCAATCAATGCTGTATTGTGGCTGTACTAGCAAAAGCATTCAATTGCTCTTTTCTAGCTGGATTTCCCAGTTTTGTGAAGTCTCACTAAAAACCTACACAATTAACAGTGTGTTTCTACCTCTTTCAATATTTGCATGTTGTAAATGTTCTATGGATACTAAAGTCTGGGAAATATATAGTAACTTGAATTCAAGCACAGCAAAAATAAAACCAGGTCTATTCTACAGATACTATCTTTCATTTCCATGTTTTACTCAAAACCTACTCCTTTTTTAGCTATAAATAACACTGACAGAGAAATGTCAGTCTGGCACACCACAGCAACACAAAAACTAGGCATCTTGCCATTACTACTATGTCTTTTTTTGACAGAGCATTGTCCAGAATAGATATTTGAAAATATATAATGTTACATTGGCTTAAAAAAAATGCCAAAAATGTGTTAAAAAAGAAGACCTAATTCTTTTAACACTGGACTATGAATTCTCTCAATTAATTAACTAGTAAACAATATAACAATTAAGGTATTGCAGTCATTTTATTGGTGTTTGTTAGGATAAAATATTTGCAGGTTTTTAATCAAGTGACCTTCTTTAACCCTGGTACCCTGCTAAGCCAGGGACTAAGTGACAAATCAAGGTCATTTTTCAGCCTATGTTAACTAGAATGTCAATTACTCTTTTGCTCTGCCACAAAGCAGTCACAGAGAGTTAGTGCACAGGCTCAGATATGGGTGCATAAAGAGGAACAGCCTCAAGATATATTCATTCTGCTGTCTTTCTAACCTGCTTGGTAGTCAATATGCTAGTCAAGTTTTGATTCACTTTCCCGGTTTTCAATAGTTAATTTAAACACACTCCTTTGTATTTCCTTTTTGATTGCATTATTTCATAAATATTATTTGAGGAATTTTGTGTAGTCAAAATACAGTTCTTTGCTTTTTTCAGAATCACAGAACCATGGAATGGTTGAAGCTGTAAGGGTCCCTCTGGAAATCATCTTTTCCTACTATCTGCTGCTTAAAGAGGATCACCTGAAGTAAATTGAAGGACCATGTCCAGACAGCTTTTGAATATACCCAGGCATGGAGATTCCACAACTTCTGTGAGTAATTTGTGCCAGTGTTCAGGTACCCCACAGTGAAAAGTGTTCAGGTACCCCACAGTGAAAAAGTGTTTCCTTCAGTTTTTCCTCAAATAGGAAATATTCCCATCCCTTACACCATAGTGGTCCTTCATTGGGCTCTCTCTAGTAGCTGCATATCCTCCTTGCACTGAGAAACCCAGAAATGAATACAGTATGCCAAGTGGGCTCTCACTTCTTCATTCAATTGTTATCATTAACTGTTTTAATTACACGAAATTTAATTACACAGGACCCTCCCCCTTCAAGTTCTGTATTCTACTCACTGTGTAACTATGGCTAAATCAAAACTGTCAACATTTCTATTGCAAAATGATTGGGACTTTAATATGTGATATTCTGGAAAGAGTATGGCACCAGGTTAATATGCACAATGCAAAATAGACAGAATATCAGAAACAGAATGATAACAGTGATCTAGGTCACAGGGGCACCATGTGAACAAGTGGCAACAAGCAGGAATAGTCTTGCATGTAGCTGTGGAGAGAAAATCGGTGGGCATAATCTGGAAGTAGACCATGTGCAAGAGCCATAGAGCTTTTTATCCTGTAGACTAATTGTACATGTGATATAAAAAGCACTGTGGCAATGATGAATACACAAAATATCCTCTTCTGAGCATTTTTTTGAGCAAGGTTGAGAAATGCTGTCATTGACTTCAATTACCGCGGTGTTACTTTGACATTTTCCACACCTCAAGCAAGGGGCAGATCAGTAGCGTTGTGAGGTCAGTGGCAAGATAAAGAAACATGTTGTTGTAGTTTAGCAATGGTATTCTCTAATTTAGTGTTCTCACTGAAAATACTCCAGACCTCATGCCACTCACCCACTCCCCACCCGACTACCCCTAGGTCAGGACAGAGAGGAGAGCAGGGGGCACAAAAGGTAAAGACCATGAATGAAGATAAGAACAATTTGCTGGAAGCAGCAATGAAATTAGAAAAGTTAAGAGCAGCAGCAATATTAATAATGAGCGTACAAGACAGACAAGTGATTCACATGTGAGTGCTCTCCATGCAGAACCCAGCACTATCCACCCACTCACTGGAACTAACCAGGAAAAGAAGCGACCCCCGTGTGTGGGGTGTGGTGGTACAGAAAAACCCTTGGATCCTGGACATGCTCCTCCTGCCTGCTGCAGAAGTTAGCCCTGTCCTGGTTGGAACAAGGACAAATGCGTGTTAGAGCCCCTGAGTGACTCCTCTAATCAATTCCAACCATTTAAACTCTGTGTTTGGTTCACAGTAAAGAGATTTTTTTTCTGAAATACCCTTCTGGAACATTCTAAATAGTTTGCAGCATCAAATACGAAATCAATTCCCTCTTATTTTATTTAAAGTTGAAGTCACATAAAGATAGCCCCAGGTATTGCCCCAGGCTAGAAAACTTTGAATCGTGAGTTCAAGTTGCCCTGTGAATGTCAAGAAAATTACCTAAAAACTGACCTATTGACAAACAATATTTTTTAGATTAATTCAATCTTTAAACATTACCAGGAGTTGATGAAGGATTTATTCTAGAGGAGCTGAGATGTTGCAATTTATTTCTCACACTGCCTTGTAAGACTCTGATTTTTTACCTCCAATCCCAAACAGCTACCGACTTGCTAGACAACCACACCCACACCTATAATCTTTAATGGAAACCAAGAGAGTCAGAAAGATGATTTGTGTATGTTACTACCTTGCTCCAAAACATGCCACATTACATTAAAACCTGATGCATAGGTATCTTCTTTACAGAGAACTGGAGACTTTTTCTGTTACTTTGTTAGCTTTCTGTTCTAGCTGGGCTAATGGAAACACGCTCCTTTAGTTGCGGTGGTGAGAGGTAAAGACATGCACTTGTTGAAGCAGCTGACATTTCTGACCAGGATCCTTTGGCTTTGTACTTTGTGTGTGACTTCAGGCATAGCACAGAAAGACATAAAAAGTCTGTTGTGGGTCACTCCCACCCATATCTAGTCACCAAGAATGTATTATTACAGCTAGTTTTATATCAGTATGTATTAAGGTAATTAGTTAATAGCTTTCATGGGTCTATTTTCTCTGTCTAAGTACCCACTTCATTCTGAAGGACCAAGTAGTTGCTAAATTGGAATATGTGAAGTGTCTCCCAGGAAATTTAAATTGTTTTTGTTACCCAGACACAATCACCCCATTTTAGCCCTCCCTTCAGTGTTCACTGACCTCAATAAAGTGTACACAGCCATTTATGGACTCCCGCAGGCTCTGTTTAAACTTTACAGTGCTACTCAGATACTTGGTCCAAGTTAATGCTCCAGGTCAATCTCATCACTGCGTCTGGATAAAATCTAGGTTTTGTACAGCCTAGCTCTCTTGAGAGGCTTGATTTTCTTAAAGGGGAAAAAAATCCAAAAAAACTTGACAGATGAGCTAATAGAATGATATTCTGAATTATGGGCTAGTCCCCAGTTTGGACTATTAGGAATACAGACAGCTGAGAACCACCTCAGAATCTGACCGTGAGGTATGGGCTATATTGGGAAGACTATGGGTGAAGTCCAGTTTAATCAAAACCAAAATTTTTGAAGAAGAACAGAATATGGCTAAAGAAAGAATTTAAATTCATCTGATACATTTGCAAAAGTAACTTCAAAATTTTAATATTACAGTTCATTTTGAAATACCTGAAATAAGAAACAGATAATAAGGTCATTTCTTTGCAGCTGTGGCACCTTCAGGGAATACTCACTAGGTTTTTTTAGAAATGTTATTTTCACTTGATTTTTCTTTTGCATGTTTTAAAATGATACTTTTGTTTCAGATACATAATTTCTCATTACATTCTCTAACTGCAACATGTACAATTGTATCAGCACTAAAATTCTGTGAAATGGCATTGAAATAATGTATATGCTCTATAAATATAAGATAAAATAATATTTAGCAGAGTTTGTTTAGATTTTTTATCAATGTGAATAAGAATTAGCTTTTCTTAAATTATGTGATATTAATAACATGCTAGCTATTGAAAATTTAGCTGAAATGACCAAGGACTATCTGGAAGTGCTAAATAAAGCAAATAGTAGATAAAAACCCACAACAAACTGACCTTTGAATTAGTTTGTGTCATGCTGAATCTCTGGATGACATATTTTCATCTTAGTCTCTCACTAGTATCTCTTCATTTGCATTCTTTGTGCTGAAACACATAAATTTTAAGAGAAGGTACAAGGACACATATGTACTATCTCTTTTACCCTTATAATTGTAAATGTATCCCAGATGTAATTCTTCAATATGATAATTTTAAACTATTCACGATGTCTTTAACAGAAGAAAAAAATATCAGTCTTCCACATTCTATGTAGACTGCCTAATATTTTGAAGGAAAAGGAAACCTCTAGGTAGTGATAGTGCAAAAGAAAAGAAGTAGTTTCTCACTTTTTTGGGAGAAAGAGACTTGAATCTGTCTTCAGAATTATCTTCCTGCTCTGTCGACAGTGAATACCTGGGCTTGTCTCCTGGAGTCAGGAGTCAGAAGCCTGATGTGCATGGCAAGGTGTATGACAGCCACATTCTCACCACTTTGTCCCCCTCAAGAGATGGCCTTCTCTGCCGGGGCCAAATTTCTCTGGGTCACTGGTTTTTAAGCTGGTTTGGAGCTGACTTTAAAACACCTAGCTTTCCCCAGCCAAAAAAAAGATTTGCAGGGATTTTTAGACTGTAATCTAGGAAATCCAGTGCTCCAGAGTAATGCATTTCAACACCTATCATCCTTACTCCTGTTCTGGATTTTGGCGTGAGGTCTTTTCTTCTCTGGAAATCTGTGAGCTGACTCCTGATTTAACATATTTTCAAATATTTCATGGGTACAAATCATTTTCCTAGTCAATAGCAGTAGTTCCTTAAAGTACACAGGATGGCTGCTGGGAGGAGCAGGTGACTAAATTCTGCACACATATCTTTGGTCTCACGGAGACCTGGAGCAGACTTTAAAGACTGAAGTGTCTCACTGGACATCTTGAAAATCTCCATCATATATTTACCCCACTAATGATCATAGGCTGTGTCTTAAAAGTAATTTTTAAAGCATCTCCTAACAGTAGCATTCTTATTCCTCAACTTATACAGAAATTATTAATTATAGTTTTGTCAGAATATTGCAGCTCCCTTAAATTTTAGAGGAAATTGGTTATAGGAATTTGTTTTCAAAATCAATGCACTTCAGTTATGATGATTGTATGATTTTTTTCTTTTTTTCTTTATAATTTCTTACTATATCCCATAAGGTAACAATTAAAACTTGAAAGTTTTAAAAGAGAAAATAGCTTCCTTAAAAGATACAGATCAGTTTAGCCAAGCACTTTGGGTTCTGGCTGCCTCATTCTTCCCCACCCTGTTCTTCCCTTGAGCCTTCCTTCTGAAAGCCTGTTCTTCCTCAAGACCAGCTATCCTTATCAGCCAGTCTTAAAAGAAAATGCTCATCTGAAATGGGGAAGGGAAGGGTCTAATTCAGTGGTGCAAATAAAATTTGCACCTATATTGCCGGAATTTTTACTCTGTATTTGATACACTCTTCTAATTTTAATTTAACGTCACAACAACATTGTAAGAAATTGCTATGACATTGGTCAAACTGTTAGGATACAATTTACTTTATTTTCCACTGGTGTAGATCTTTAGTCAATGATTCCGGTATTCAAACTCTCTGATACTTGAATAGTTCCACTGAGTTTAGTTATGCTGTGTACATGTGGGAAACCATTCTCATACATAAATGTCTACAAGATGGGGGGCCTGTATTTTAAATGTAGGAGATCAAAGAAAATATAATTAACAAAGAAGACATTCCCATGAGCTGCCTAACAATTCCTATGAAGTACTGAGTATCCTCTACAATCATTAGCTTCATTAAAATCTGAAGATAAGTGACATGAAACAAGATTAATGCTCAAAATTCCAGCTAACCTACATTTTTTTTTACAGCAACAAAAAGGCGGTCTAGAGAGGCTGGATCTGGAATACTGTGTCCAGCTTTGGGCTCCCAAAACAGAAACAAGGAGTTCCTGGAGTGGGTCCACTGAAGAACAGCCAAGATGATGAGGGGACTGGAGCATCTCTCTTAGCAGGAAAAGCAGGAAACTAAACTCAGCATCTCTCTTAGCAGGAAAGGCAGAGAGGGTTCAGCCCTCAAGGGAGGACGTTGAGAGGATGGCAGGCTCTGCTTGGTGGTGCCAAGCAATAGGACAAGAGGCAACAGGCAGAAACTGATGCACGGGGAGCTCTACATAAGCACAAGGAAGAACTTTGGTACTCTGTATGTGACTGTGAACAGCAACAGGTTACCCAGAGAAACTGTGGAAACTCCTTCATTCAAGGACCATCTGGATGCCATCATGCACGGTGTGCACGAGGAAGATCCTTCTTGAGCAGGGATACGATTAGCCCATCAGAAATCCCTTCCAACATTAACCATTCAGTGATTCTGTGACACAGTCTGTTCAGCCCAAGATTTGTGCGAAGCCCAAATCTGATTTTATTGCTTTATGACTAGTTGTGTCATTGATTCCAAAGGTCAGTTAAAATATAATTTTTTAATAATTGTGTGTAGCGTATATCATTCTAAAGTTAGATAGTCTTCATATAGAGAGATTCCAGAGGCAGTTTTAGAAGACTAATAATTTTTAAAATCTAAAGAAAAAGAAACATGTTTGCATATATATTTGATGAAGGAAACATTATGAAAGTCTGTACATATGTGCATACATGCTCGTGTATGTTTATCTCTGTGTGTGCAATTTATTAGAGACATACTATTTTCTTTCACCTCACCCTCTCTTCATCTATAATTAAATATGTGCAAGGAGTCTGCACTTATATAGTAGTGATAATTTAATTAATCTAATATTTGTCCATGTCTTAGTTCTTTTCAAAATGAAAGGGCTACCTAGGCTAAAATCAGATTCCTAAAGTCTATTCTACTTCAGTTTCTGGTCACCTACAATGTCAGAATAGGTCTATTTACCATACCTGTTTTGCATGCAAACAAAATCCTATAAGAACAGGCTAACTCAGAAAATTTTGCTTCCATATAACAGAAATAATCTTTATTTTCTGTTATTGCTGTTACTTAGACAGATGCCAATGGAAGTCTTTAAATGGTTGAAGATATGAGAAGCTGACATTTAATAACTGACATAACTGAATACTTAACTTTACAATCCCCACACTCCTACCCCCTGCTCTCCCCCCATATTCACGCAGATTCTGAAAGTAATAAAATAAAAAAGACAATATTATGAATGATATTAAATTTCAAAAACTGTGGCTAGTGAAAATCTAGGAATAAGAGATGTATATGGTGCTGCTGGCTTAAAAAATGACAAATCTCTCTCTTCTATAGATATCAGGTGGGAGGTCATTTCGAAGTTGAAAGGTGCATATAAAGAGAAAGGAAACCAACTCTCCTCACAAGTGAAGAAATACAATTTAAACTAAGCATCGACCTAAACTCTTCAACTCAACTTCTATGAATCTGTGCTTCATAGATTGTAGAAGGAATGATGATTTATACAAGAAGAAATAGATATTGTACTGTGCTGTTACATCTTCACCTCAACAGCAATATTTTGATTGCTTGACTTATCAGAAGATCTTAATACCATTTAAGTCTTGGTCTATAATAATATAAGCATTTTGGAAAAGTCTCACAGGGATGTAACTAAGTTAAGATAATGTCCTTTCTATTTCTCAGAAAAATGTGGGTGATTTTTGACCATCACATATCTTAACAGCAAGATATATCACACAGTAAGATATATTACACAATCTAAATATCTAGAGTGTAATATGAGTTCAAGTAAGTTCAAGTTCCCTNTTTTCTATTTAGAGAAATAAATTTTCTAAGTTTATAGTGAGTTCAAAGACAACATATGAGACATGACAAAAGAGACAGGTGGTGTATGGCACTATGCCAGTAGTGAAGAGTTGCATCTCATTAGTTTGCAGGTAGCTTTAATGAAATCATATACACAGTGCAAAATAGTCTGAACCACTCTCAAAGAGGGACTGCTCTGAAAAATACATCAGATAGAGTACAGATCTCTTGAGGAGTGCTTTCCTTTCTTTGATCAAATGTTCTTATGCATTTCTCAAAATACTGTAATTTTATCCACTTTGAAACATACTCTGTTCTCTACAACATTTTTATTTTCAGTAAAACAAATAATAAAAATAATTGTGCTAACACAATGCAGGAAAAGATATCAGGCAGTAAGTCTAGGGTTGTGGAAGAGATCTTCCCCTTAGCACAGTATTCTTCTGCACAAGAAGTGTATTCCAGAGCCTTCTCACTCAGTCATCAGCCAGGAATCTTGTGGGTAGGTGGCTTATCTCATCTTGTGAGTGGCCTGACATTTCATGTACTCTGCACAATGAAAAGTACTTGCATATTTGGTAGGTTTATGTAGGTAGAAGAAGTGACAACTCTAGTTAAAAGGTTGTTGTACAACATTTAGAGATCTTTGTCTTTGGAATTCAAGTATCTTCATTGCCCTTGCTAACAATCTAAAGGCATGTTTTCATCCTGGCTGTTGAGAAACAGCCTGCCAGAGAGACCATGAGTTTCTTCACACACATGTGCTGATCTGACATTGATATCTAAGACAAAATCCCACTCTTGATTTTTTTAACTGTGTTGTAAGTACATACAAGGAAGCTATTCATTCTGTCTCTGCATTGTGTTTTTGTTTTTAAAGTCAAAATGGCACAATCCCTAAATGTAGTCTTAGAATGGAACACTTTGACTTTGTTTGCAGGAAATGTTACATTTTATTTTAGTTAATAGTTAAGATTTATGAAATTGACAGTTTAAAGCAATTTAGAGCAGCCTGGAGCCTGTTTTTGGATCTTGAGATTTGAAAGCTGAATCATACTGAAAAACTCCCACCGTGATTTACGTATTTTGTACAGAGTGAATTTTATTACAAAGCAGGAAATAATTTATTTTCGGCACAGTTCTAGTAAACTGGAGTTATTGTAACAAAATTCCCCAGCTGTCTTGTGTATTCCCCATTCATGACTAATGATGGCTAAGTTGATTGCTTATACATTTCTTTTTTTTGGCCCAGAGGGATTTGAGTCAGAAGGGAACCCTTGGAAGAAACCCCACATTCCCCTTTCACTTGCAGCAGCACCCCTGGAGATCTTGTGTGTTACAGTAACTTGATCTAGAAGGGGAAGAGTTGGAGAATGCTCCTTCAGCTTTGCAGACAGAGACCCCATGGATATAACTTGATTTAAAATTAGTATCTGCAATGTTCAGGCACCCTTACCCAGTGCAATTCTATCCTACTTCCAGTCTGCTCTGACTTTTAGATTCACTTCAAGTCAACCATCTTATTTCGTCTATGCATTTTGTTTTAGTGAAAATGCTTTAATTTTTTTCCATAATACACAAATGCCACTAAGCAACAGTCTTGGATTAAACAATAAATTCAATCCACTTGGAAAAAAAAAAAAAAAA
>VXBC01001943.1:98998-109168 GCA_013399945.1 Ploceus nigricollis | reverse complement strand
AGAGGAAAGGCTTAGCTGAAGTTGTTTTTCAAGTCTCCGATTAAACGCTGCTGGAGATTGTGTCATCTCTGGGTGTACACATGTGAGAAATAAAAGACTTGACATCATTCTTCCATGAAACTTCACCACTATGAATCCAAAGATCAGCCTTGCAACCTTCTCTTTACGCAGCAATGTAAATGACATTTGTAATACTAGCAAAAATCACAAATTCAAGCCCAAAAATATTTGGCTGTATTATAATTTTTTTAGTCTTGAAGAATATTTCTCTCCTGTTACAGTGTACTATAAGAATTGCATAGGATGAGATCTGAAAGCAGAGTAGGTGTTTCCTGCTGTGAAAAATCACCATGAACAGCCCTCTGCTGTTCATCTGTTTGGAGAGCCATGGTTGTGGCTCTCCAAAGGCAAACTCTGAGAGATGGGTTTTGGTGTCTCAAGAGATGTTGCATGGCACAAAGAAAGAGATACTCTAACATCTGCGTGCATCTGAGGCACACTGTGAAACTAATGAAGTTAGATGGATTAATCCTTCAATGTCTTAGGAAAAACAAGAGACTATAGGAAAAATGAAAAAGGCATGGAAAAAGCTCATTTTATCTTTTAGTGTATATTAATATATAAAAGACACAGTTACCATTATTACAAGAGCTTGGAAATGGAAAAGTCAAATATGGCACAAGGATTTACCCTTATTGCTGAACCTCTATATTTTATGGAATAGAACAATTCATGTGGAAAAGTGTCACATCTAACCATTATTTCAGGAAAAGTGGAATTAGATTTGTGTGTGCTTATGCACATTTAAAAAAATAATTTCTCTGGAAAAGAAACTTATATTAGAGTGTTTCAAAGACAAAAAGTCAATCTCCAAACAATATTACACATTATCTTAGAATCACAGAATCACAGAATATTCTGAGTTGTTAAGAATCATTGAATTTAGCTTTTAAGTGAATGTCCCATACTGTAATGTCACATAATTTTAGCTTGTGGCTTAAAATAAATTAAGTATTTTAAAACAAACTACTGATTTGAAACAAAAAATAAAATTTACAAACATAATTTTAGAATTTTCTCACTTTGACTGATTCTATCTCATTGGAAGTCTCCATAAGGAAATCAAAATTTAAAAAAATAATAAAAGCTACTTCATTCTCACAGTTGACAGTGAAAAATAATACTCTTGCAGAGCTCTCACAGGAGCAGGGGTCATTTGTGTAAACAATAACACAGTACAATGTAAGCCAAAAATAAATACAAAGGAGTCAATTTTAGACTCCAATTAACACTACATTTCATAATTATTGGAGATCAGCAATAATGAAAAGACTAAAAAATTAAATCAGAATTTTACAAATCCCTGTTTCTACCCTTGCATATCTGAGAGATTGCAGTGAACAGATATACATGCAGTGAACAGATATACATGCAGTGAACAGATATACAAACCTGATAACTTGGACTGTATAAAATGTACATTTTCACTAAAGCTTTGCAGATGTAGATTTAATGTAAACATTGTCCTGCCTAATATTGCTCTGGAGTTTTCATAATTAGAGTCTTTTAAACTTAGAATGTGCTTATTTGGAAGCAGTTGCAAGAATTTCTACTTTTGCTTTATGCCATCTTGTAGTTAGTTTGCAATTTTTTATATGAAAGACATTTTATCTCTGCCTCATATAACTGCGTGATAAAACCTATCATTTTTTATTTATAAAGACAGAGAATTGTCTTCTCTAAGGTTTTAGCTATCAGAGTTTTCTCTTGTGTCTCATTTGCAGTACCTTCAGAATCTAACAACACAAACCTTCAGACCTTTCAAAGTGTATTCCTTTTCCCAAAAAAAATACTTTCCCACAGTGTCTTAACTGATTTCATCAAAGTGTCTCTGATGAGTTACTTTTCCTGAATGAATGTCATGGTGGAGAGGACCTCAATGGACAGCTCAGTCGCTTCATTGAATCTATTTTGATTACCATATGAAATGTCAACTAATTTCAAGACTTTGGTTTTGCAATCACTGATCATCCATGTCAGAAAGCCTTAATTTAGCTTTTATTTCAGCTATTTTACTTAAAACTAGACCAGCCAGGTTCCTCTCATTACCAGGATGAGACATCTGCACAAGTCTTCAACTTCAGTTGTTTTCCTTCAAGAGTTCCCGAACTGAGACACAGAGATCCAATTAAACCCTGTCACCACTGTAGCACAAGAGTAACCAGAGCTTGCAGTTCAGGCTGTTTCTGAATTCAGGGAACTTTGCTCATGTATCTGCAAGACATCACACCTCTCACAAACAATCTACATAGTACTGAAGTCTTCAGGAAATGTTGCACTTAAAAGGACTAGCTCTTTGATCCATATGTGAAAGGTAGAGAAAAGTGTCCTTTCCACTTTGAGGAGACTAATGTTTGATCTTTACATGAACATTACCACTTGAATGGTGGTAGTCCTGTAAATGAGGCACTAAACATGCTTATTACTTTGGGGCAGTATGTTCCCATTGTATCTGAGACCCACCATGGTATATTGAGGATCAAGCACACTCTTAAGTGCCATTAATGCCTCACCTTTCAATAAATAGAAAACCTCTATTCACAAATGCTCTGTAGTTTCATAGGGCTCAGAGGCACTAAGTGCACTAGTTCATTTACTCATTCCTATTCTTTATTCTGATGTAATCCATATTTGCTAGAACACAGTTTAAAACCCTTCTGACCCGTTGTATTTTAAAATTAAACGAGTGGGGGACCAACACATGATTCCATACATTATATTGGAAAGTATGTGCTGCAAATTCATAGAATCATAGAATCATAGAATCATAGAATGGATTGGGTTGGAAGGGATCTTGAAGATCATCAATTACCAACACCTTTTGCCATGGGCACTTGACCAGGTTGTTCAAAGCCCCATCCAGCGTGGCCTTGAACTCTTCCAGGGATGAGACATCCACAACGTCTTTGTTCCAGTGCCTCTCCACCCTCACAGCAAAGAACTTCCTCCTAATATCTAACCTAAACCTACTGTCTTTCAGTTTGAATAAATTCTCCCTTTTCTTGTCACTACATTTTCTTGCAGTATTTCACTCCCGTGTAAATATTCTGAATGATAAAAACAAATTTAAACTTTAAAGATAGCTGAATATTATGGATATTTACCCTAAGTTCACCTTTCAGTCTTTTATTCACAGAAAGAAAAAAGAATGACTACATTTCTGAGGATCATACTCTCACTTAGAATAAATCATAACAGTTCTATTGCTTTAAATTTAGCTATACAGTTTACACTACATGAAGATCTGTGGACACATTAAAAAAGCTCCAAACAAAACAACTCCAGAGCAATGCTGAAAATACTCAAGAAAATCCAGAAGGAGAAAGAGATATTAATCCGTCAGTAAACAGTTGTGTTTTTGGAGAAAAGCTATAGTGTGTTCCATTTCATTGAAAATATCCCTGCTCCAAATTTATCTTACATTCAGCACTACAGCAAACACAAAGTTGTTTTTATTTTTGTTTGTTTTGGTGGTTTTTTTTTTTCATTTTGGGTTTGGGTTTGGTTTTGGTTTTGTTCTTTAATGTACAGAGTCTACTTTTCTCTAAATAAACAAATGGATTGGAGAAAGACTTTTGGGCATCATTCTATTTAAAGGAAGGGTGGATGAGAAAAGACTAAATAGAAAAAAAATCTCTTCCTTTTACCAGAACTGATTTAATTTGCAAGCAACTGAATTCAGATTCAGTTAATTGTCTGTGTAACAACCATCAACACTTTCATTTCAGACACATATTAGGACCTTAGCTATTATGAAATTTGCTGTTGGACCACCTGCCTATTATTCTTTATCAAAAACTGGACCACCTGCCTATTATTCTTTGTCAAAAACTGGACCAAACTTTTTCTCCAACCTCGGAGATAAGACCTAAATAATGAAAACTCCAAAGGCCGAAAGAAATTCTGTTTTGAGAGTCAATTTTCTTCTTGTCTGTGGTCCCAATTACTGCAAATCAGCTGAGGGGTGGAAACTGAGTCCTACAAAAAAGAATTACCTACTGTGAGGGTAGACACCATGCTGTTGTTCGCTAAAGTGAGAGTAATCCATGACTACAAAATACATTTGATGCCAGTTCGTACACTTAATGATCAAACAACCCTGAATAATGGCAGCTAAAAAAAACCAAGGACACTACCCTACCTGTGGTTGTGACATGAGAAAAATATGTATTTATGTAAACTGGGTCCAAATGACTAACTGTTGAGCTGTGTGGAGACCATCAGCCATGAGGACCTAATCAGAAAGTGGCTTTTTTACTTTGGTGTTATGAAATTCCATATTCATTGTGTTCTGATTTCAATATGAAATGCAATTAATTTAACTAAAAGTAATTACCTTCCCCCTTATCACTGGTTTATAACATTTCTAGCTTCTAACAATTAGTACCTTGTTTGCCATGGGTAATAATAGAGATTTTGCAGGACAATTTTGGAATCTAGCTATACCTTTAAAGCCAAATATCTTTAATTGTGATAACTCTGGACTTAAGCAACTTTAAATAGAATTTCTGAAGGTCCACTTTGGCCACCAAATTCTTTTCAGCTTAAAATAATATAGATTTTGGGGTTCACAGTAAGAGTAACTGGCATTGAGAACAAAATTAAAAGTGCTTTTAGATTTACAAATTGTTAAAGTGATGTGTAAAACAACAAGTCATAGATATCTCAAATTTAAACTGTCCTTTCTCTCAATAGAAGAACATATAAATAGTCTTTCCTTGTTTGCTAGGCTCTAAAATTTTTTTCTTTGCAGTTGCAAATTATTGCATTCTCAAAAGGTATCCTGAAAATAAGTTCATGGCTGTTTAGTTTCCTGTTCCATCATTAGTATTTTTTCTACCATTCTATCAATATTTGTCTATATACCATTTGAGAATTAAGGTGTTGTGTAACTTAGTTCTCCAAAGGCACTTATTCTATTACATACAGAAATGGATTTTAAAAAAATGTTTCATAAGATGTCTGGGAAATTTTTGTTATTTCCCTCTAGTAGCAGGCATTTTCCATTCCATTAAATGACAGGTATAAGCTTAATTAATAGCTATTCTACACTGAATTTTAGCAGTCATTTCTCCTGTTCTTGAAAACATGTTACAAATATGCAATGAGAAATCATACGAACAGATACATTTTTTAAAGTTAAGATCACTAGTGGTAAAGATTGTATATTCACTATGACTCCAAATACTTAAGTGTTATAGAAAGGATGTTTTGCCTGTGACAAACAGATGTGGGAAAAATATGACACTCATTTACTGGATAGTTGTCTTGTTGTCTTTGGGGATTGGACTAGATGATCTCCAGAGGAACCTTCCAACCCTAACTATTCTGTGATCCTCCTACTTGTGTTGGTTAGCTCATTATTAAGAGAGACCAATTGAAAGCATTTAAAGAAGTCAGTATGAAGCCACATACCTTCTAAGAACATATTCATGGGCCCACCACTGTGTAATTGTTCCATAAGTGACTCACTGAGTGAAGACATTGGGAATCACACTCTGAAGCTGGCATATTTTTCATTTCATATCTATATAGATACACATAGAAGCATTGTCCAATTATTTAGTTCTGTTTAAGAAATTAGACTTGTTTTACAAAATTAATTGAAAAGTTTTAAATCATCCATTAACTTACCAACTCAATGGGCTCTATGTAAGTAGTGGTAGTATCTAAATACTTTGAGAATGAGAAAATGGCAAGTGATTTTACTTAATTGTTCTTTACTATAACTTTCACCCTATGACATTAAACATAAGCTCTTTTTGAAAATAGTCATTAACCTTTTACATGATGTATAACTAGCTTTATCACTCTGGAAAAAAAATCCACTTTGAGTTCTGAAAAGAAGATCCACTGGGAGACGCACAAATGGTAAACCACACCGAAGGACACAAAAAGGCCCATAAAACATCAGTAGGGTTATAAAGGTCTATGGATTTTAATTGCTGTGTGCCATTGGGCCTTCACAAAGCAATCAAGCAGGCAATCTCAGAAGACAACCCTGCCATAATACATTAAACAATAGAGTTCTCGCCCCATCAGCAGACTAGGGTTTATGAAGGTCCCAATTGCAATTAATGACCTTGTATATTGAGAGAAAAAGACAAAATTACTTAAATTAACTACCCTTTTCGGATACATATCTCAAGTATCAGAAAGTGTAATTTCAAGACAAGGAACGACAAAGTTTTGATTGATCATAGACAAAAAAATTCTTATAAGGCTGATATTCTTGTCTATGTGGATTTTTAAAGGTACAGAAATCTGGCTTTCTGCTGCTACATAAGAATGTTCTGAAAAACAGAGTGTAATGCTAGCACATGGTGGATTTTGGTTTGGGTGGCATGTTACAGAATTCTAATTATTCTAAGAATTTAATTCTTCTCAAGAAGCTCAGAAATTCTATATTTCTTATATTGAGGTTGAATTAAAGTTGTAAATGGATAATAGTATAAATAAACAGGGTGGATTTTCCATAGCTTCTAATAATGTAGCTAGCTGCCTCTCCTAATGACTGTAATTTGGTTTTTGTTCTAGAACATCCAATGTTTTCCTGGGTTTTAGCAGAACAATACCTTCTTTAGGTGTTTTATCAGCTAAGTGATTCCCTATATTAACTGAGGAATTTCCAAACTGATAGGTTTTACAGTGCATCCCAGGCACTTCTTTCGGGTTTTGCACACTCTAGTAGGTGACTAATTTCTTCTTTGTACTTAACAGGAGACACCTATGCCTATAACAACCCCCTTTCTTTCCATATGGCTACATAGGCATGCAATATTCCAAAAGCATATTTTGAATCTGTCCATATATTTACTCTTTTTCCTTCAGCAACTTCTAGCAGTCAGTGAAAAGTTATTAATTCTGCTTTCTGTGCTGATGGGTTAAAAAGGGAAAACCTGGGCTTGAGATTCGCAGCTGACCATCTTCCATTTGGTACCTGCTGCTCTTATCAGTGTATAGCTCCTGTTTCGGGTTCTGGATGGGATTGCTCTTGAGATCTGATCTGCCAGAACATGCTTGTCCAGTGTTACCAGGCAGTCATGGTACAAAGGTCTCCGGGCTTCTTCTGAAGCCTGGAGAAACATGGCAGTGTTCATAGAAGTAGTTACCTTAAATTCGACATTGTCTTGCTCCAGTAGGACAACTTGGTATTTCAGTATTCTCCTTCTTGATTCCAGAACAGCTATTACCTTGTGGGGTATATATACGGTAATCTCATGTCAGCTTTCATGTTTCCTGGATTAAAGCAGTGCAGCTGCCACCACTCTCAAGAATCAGAGCCATGCTTTACTCACATTGTCCAATTGTCTGGAAAAGTACTCCATAGGCTGCTTCCATGACCCCAAATACTGAGCCAATACCCCTAGTGCCAGGTGCATCCTTTCACGCAAAATAGTTCAAATGGCTTGCTTAAGTCTGGGAATCTCAAAGCAAAGGCTGTCATTAAGGCTCTTTTTAGGGCTCTAAAGGTCCTCTGACTCTCAGGAGTCCATACCACGGTTTTTTTTGGTGGAGGATCATACAAGGGTTTTTCCAGTACCCCATAATTGCCAATCTATAATCCACACCACCCAGCCATACCAAAGAAGGCTTATAGCTTTTAAAGTCCTAGGCTCCAGAGTCTGGCAAATGTCTTCTTTTAATTTCTTCCCAAAGTTCTTTCTCCCTGCAAGTTCTCAAAACCAAGATATGTTACTTCTTCTATGGCGCATTGTGCCTTTTTTTCTGACATCCTCTATCCAGCTTGTCCCAAAAAATTTAACAGACTTTTACTGTAGCATCAAGACACTCCCTTTCAATCTTGGTTGCTAGCAGAATACAATCTATACTTTAGTAAGTTTCTGTCCAGAATTTCTTTTTCCCAGCTTTCCAATTCTTTTGCCAATTGATTGCCAAATATAATGGGGTTATTTTTGAAGTCCTGGGGTAACAATGTTCATGTTAGCTGCACCTTCCACCCAGTATTTAAATTCCCCCACTATAAAGCAAACAATTTCTATCTCTCTGGGTGAAGAGGTATACAGGAAAAGGCATCCTTAAGATACATCCTTAAGGAGCACTATTAGCCATTTTCCCTCCCCTATAAGGGAAGATAAAAGAGTGTTTTACTGCTCTTAAATCTTATATTAACCTGTATTCTCCAGTATTTAGTTTCTTTACTGGTAAAATTGGAATATTATAATGTCATATTCTACCAATTAACCACATTACAGGATTTTATTAATTAACTTAGTCAATCCTTCTGTCATGTCTAGTTTAACTGGATTTTTTTTTTTTACTTACTATTTTAGAACTGGGCTTCAATGGCATTTTTACCAGCATTGCCACTTTGGATTTTCTGGGTTCATCCATTGCATCCGCAGCAAAGGAGTTACTGAATTCTCCACCTCCTCAAGTATTTCTTCTTATTCTACCTGCTCTTGCAACATAAAAGTTCTTGCTTACACAATTTTACATTTTTGAATTTTTAGTTTTATTTCTACATTTTCAAAGTTAGTTTTTGCATCCAAGTTACTCAACAAGTCTCTTTACATAAGGGACCATGGACATTCCAGGATATACAAAAATTGGCGTGTCCCCCACTGTTTTCCTAATTTAAATGGTAATGCTTGTAAAAAAGGCCTACTACCTTCTCTCCTTGTCACATCCACAGTCCTTACAGGTTCTGATAATACTGAGTAAGTTGCTCTTGGATCAATTAAAAAAAAATCTATCTTTTCCTTCCCCAGCAATAGTGTAACCAGGGACTCAGATGAGGATGATTCCCCTGGTCTGCTTCAGGGGGATTCTTCATCTTCATTAAGGTCATGAGCTTGATGGTTTGAACAGCAAGGTTTAGGTTTCCTGCCTGATTTCACCCAGCCTGGAAACATTCCTTTTACCAATGCCCCCTTTCTTTAGAGATTGCATACTGATCTTATAATTTAAGGCGCCAGTGGTGGGGCAGTTTTTGTGATTGTTCAAAGTGTACTGTAGACACCAATTCCTGCAATACTTGACCAAGTCTTTCCATGTCATTCCTCAGATTCATTGAAATTCTGGGGTAGTGTACCATCTGCGTCCCCTCCTTAGCACCAGTACAGCTTTAAGTAGCAGGCATGTTTATTACAGCTCTGGATGGGTGGGGGATATCTCCACCTGTCGTGCATCTCAAGTATAGAAAAGCTCCTGTATATGTACTATGTTGTACATACATATTCATTGATTTTCCCAGAACAAACATATATATGATAATCATTTCCCCAAATCATTAACATAAGCTCCCTTCCCATTGTGTATGTGTTCAACTGCACCAGGAGCCCCTCCGATGGTCTCTAGTGGTCACAGAACCCAAGGTCATAGCTGACTGTTTGGTAACTGGTGTTACTTTCCAAACATGGAGCTGAGTTGGCGTACCAAGGCTGGTCCACCATTTTGTGCCTTTTCTTGGTTAATGTTTAATGTTGTTTTGACTGTGCAGTTCCATAGATTACTGGTTTTGCAAAATAAGCATTGTACTAAAATCAGCTGAGCAAAAAGTTTGTCTGGCAACACTACAGTCTCATATGTTTTAGTTTTTAAATTTAGTTATTATTTATTTAGACAACAACTCTGAGAAATATTTGCATGTATTTAATGTTATTAAAGGTCCTTTAACTATTCCCAGTGGATAAATGACTGACAATCTGATAATTACTGAGTTCATGCAAACCTTCAAACACTACATATATGTTTCAAATCACAGGGTTCTTTTTGACAGAGCTATGGTTTTCTAAGAAGAATGGGCATTAATTGTTTGTTTGTAATATATATAAAAATATATATATTGCACCATTACAACAGATAAATGAAAACATTATTAACCTTGTATGTAAAATGGATCTTTTTGGAACTCATTTTGCAGAGGAAAAAAATTGAAAAGTATAACTTATTTCCCTGCTAAGAAAACTCTTTATTCCCTACATATGTGCTTTACAGGGGTAAAGCTGTGATACCCACTGGTCTGCTATGCCTAGGGACTGTGCTTTTTAGGATGGAGCTTCAAATGCTCTTTCTGGTCTGGAGACATCAAGCATTGAAATTACAGACTGATACCTCTAATTTTCACAATATTCTATAGATTACTGA
>VXBC01001943.1:66612-98980 GCA_013399945.1 Ploceus nigricollis | reverse complement strand
TGAGGCAAGTAGAGTAGACAATAAGAGGAGCACTGTAAGATGAACACAACTAATTTCTTCAGTGTTACATTTTCATGAAAAAGGGATTGTATGAGTTTCTTAGCTGCTCCAGGGAAGACTGCATAATATTGCTGTGTCCAACCAGGCATATGATGAGGTTATTGTAGATAATTTTTAACCAATGTTACAAGACACCTCTCACAGGTTTTATAAGCAAGAAGCAATTGTTAATCTTTGAAAAGCTGTCAAGTTCCAACCTTCCATGCTTCTGGTTTAAGAAGATTGTGGTCTTTCTTATTCACGACGCTGTATTGCAGTAGTAAGGGCTGGAGTGTATATTTTACTCATAGTGCCTTTGTTTTCTCTTTTCTTCTCTTTTTCAGTTCTGTATGAATCTATTAATAGTTATTTATTTAGTCTCTAAATTATGTACATGCTTTTCCATCTTGCTAAAACAGACACTAAGACTGAAATTTCTTTCAAGATAGGAACAATGCTTAAATTACCTCTCTGGTTAAACTAAAAGCAGCACAATAACTAAATTTAGAATAGAAATAAATAAGGCATGAACTAAAACACTCCTGCTAATGCTTCTGTTTCTGCAGCACCAAAGTGTGTGGCCATACCTAAAATGAGAATACTCCAAGAGAGGCAAAGCACCAGAACTACTGACAATGAAGAGAGAACTGAACCATTGACCTGTTATTGTTTTGGCTGTTGTATAGGAGACAGGCAGTGTATTTGATGATTAGAGCTTCATAGAAACACAGCAGAGTTATAGAGTTAGACAGATGAAGAAGAATCATGCAAGTCAGCACAACATAGACATTGTTTTAATAAATAGCTTATGGACGAAAGAAGCTCTGCGGGGAGAAGCTGAGTAAAAAATGGGTTAAATAATTGGCACAATAAATATTTACCAAAATTCAAATATTTTTTTCTTTTTTTCCCCCTAATGGTCAATATAGTTCAGAAAAATCCAGACTTTAAGGAAACTTCAATCTCCTAATCAACAATTGTAGAAAGACAAAGAAAATCTATTCAGTAAATAGTATTGAAGCATTTGGGTGATGTCTGTGAACATACCTTTTTATTCATCTATCAGGACAAGTTAATAGCAGCAGCAGACAGTTTCTATAAAATAAATTTAGGAATTTGTCCCCTCTGTTACTATGATTTGATGTTTTGTATTATGGAAGAGTATTTCTATAATATGATTATTATTTTTGAGGTTTGTTTTAGCCATTTTTATCTTGTAATTGAGCTTCAGAATCCAAAGTGCTAATGTTTAGGTGCTCCTCTAATTCAAAAATAAAAAAATAAACAAGCTGTTTCTAGCTCTCTGTTTTCTCAAATACATTTATCTACTTCTCCACGTGGCAAAGTGATAGAGTCCAGAAAGGACTGATGTGCTATGGCTTGTAAACTTCTAGTTTTCTATCTTGTTGACCTTAATTGACTGAGATTTTAGTTCTGCAATGCAATTATATATCTGTTCTGTAATTACAGTTAAAGTCACAACGATTTTTCCTTTTGAAAATGTGGCTTACAGAGTATACAGTAAGTTATAAACTTAGTTTTGGTTACAAAACTAGAAAGTTCTAATTCTAATGATCAGCACAGACAGGAAAAATCTTACCATTCCCCCCTATGGCCTGCCAAAATACAATAAAGTTATATTTGGTAGAATCCTCTAAGCTGGAAGTGCAACTCTTGGGTTTTTTACATGATGTAAAAGTCGAGTTTGATATTGTCACTACACTTGGAATTTAAGAAAGAAAACTGCTCTTTTAAGGAAAGTAATTGCTTGTAAATACCCTAAATATTGCTTGTAATAGAAAGTAATAAATCATTGTATTTTAAAATGTAGAAAGATGTTAAAGATTTTAGTTCCTTTTTTGTGACTTAGTGAGAGAGAATGGAGATCCCAACATATCCAGCTAGGTTACCTCAAATATCTTGTTCCCATAAGTTAGCCACCTTTTAGAACTGCACTTTTCAATTTGCCTCTGTACTTGCTACTGTTTCCCAATTGCCTTTCAAATATCTTTGTAATGTTCCTCTCCCTTCCCCTCTTCCCACATTTCTTGCTGTATATAAAAAATTTACCTAGAGCAGCTCTTTAAGCTCCCAGTCTTTGCTAAAAGGTATTTTGACACAGGTATCTTTATTTGTTTTTCTAAAATATTGCTTTTAAATCTAGGTGCAATATTTACACTCTTGTGGTGGTTAGGAAAACCTATGGGTTTACATAATTTTGAAGACTAGCACATTCCTTTTTTGATGCTGTTGATCCACTGCCTGTAGACATTAAACATAATCCTTCCTACTGCCAAGCATTTCTTTTTAAGCACAGATGCTTAAAAAGCATCTTCTTCTATTCACATAATTAATTCCATAGACTCTTGTCTGAGTATTTATGCTCTAATTTCTTCCTGTAACAATTTTTTTAGTTCCACAGGCTCATTGTTCTTTAAGCAAGGATGCTCTGCCTCAGAATCCTTTAAATGTACTGATCTGAAACCTGAGTTTTCAAGCAAAGAACTATTGATGTATTTACTGAATTTTAAAATTGCATTAGCAAAGTTTTAACAGAGGTGTAATTAGATTAGCTGCATTAAAAATATTTCAAGCACTATTGTGACCCTCTGTAAAATATCTCCCCAGTACAATCTTGTGAATTACAGTAATTTAGCAATACAGAATCTATTAGAGTTCTTTGGTTGTAGCAATGCCAAACTGTATTTCCTTGATGAAATGTGTGATATCAATTGTTTACATGCTTAAAATAAAAACTTTTTTTTTCCTTGTAAGGAATTTCCAAGAGGAAATAAAGAGAAAGTAGTCTGGACAGAAGACCTGGGCAGGTATGAGGAATATATGATGAAGATTGTTCACAATCAAAGGGGAGCTGATATTTCACTAAATATTGTAGTGTATCCTATTTTGTACCGACATACTCAAATTTAGCTTCAATATTAAATACATTTGTATGTTTAATTATACATTCAAAGGCAAGGTAATGTTGCATGGCATTTTTCTGATGAAAAAAGTGATAACTTCACTAGAGGTCATACATAACACCATATGCTTTTAAAATAGTTCTTGGTGTGCTATTGATCTGTATCAAGGTTTTCAGTCAGTAAGAACATCCAAGTTGCTACATACATATCAACGTGCATGCTTCATATACAATACCAGAATTAAAGAACTCTGAAATATTAATAGAAAAATTATATCTCCATTTAATCTTTAAACTTCCATAAGTAATCCAAAAGAAGAAACTAGCAGCTTCTCACCTTGTACTGAGTTCTAAAGTCACCTCCCTGTGCAAGTGCTCTAACAACATCCCCCAAACATTTTTAACTGTGCAAAGGGAAGAATACCAGCTAGGGAAAATTAATGAGATATGTACATTTGATAAAAAACCTGGGAGAAATTAATAAGCAGGTATTTGTTCAAGGCTTTAGCAAGGTTGCAGTGGCAGAGGAGGGAATCAGGTTCTTCACTGAATAAACAGTGAGACATAGTAAAAGACTTCAGAGATGGGTGCAGATAAAAACTGAAATAGATATTCAGTGGGAAGACCAGCAGAGGAAGCTATTCTGTTAGGAGCTTAAGTCTGGAAACTACTTCCGTCTAATTTATCTGAGCCATCTTTGAATGTCATATTACAAAACAATATAATTCCTTTTTTTTTGTAACTGAAGGGAACATCTTACATAGCTGTTTGGGGTTTTTTAGTAACTTTTTTTTCTTTTTAACATCTACGAAATCTGTCTGGGAAAACAGTCTGGAAAACCTGGTGTATATCCCTTTCCTCTACATGGGAAACTGACAAAACACTGGTTTTCAAAGTTGCAGTGGTCTATATACTTTTTTAATCAGAGGAGATGGTATGACTTGTGATGACCAAAATAGCTTATGATGGAGATTAGTGAAATTGGGAACAATCAATTCTATTATGATACTTGCAATTATATTGTTCCAGTATCATCAAATATCATGCTATTATTAAAACTTTGGGACAAAGATAAATGATGTTTCTAGACATGCCGTGTAGAAACTAGATTCTCATTCTCTTTATTCACATCTCTTGACATTTAATTTTTCTGATGTCCCAAGTGTAGGACTTCATGCTGAAATTACTAGTAAAAATATGGTCCTGGGAATCTTCTGGTTTTCCTTACATCCTGGATTGAGTTCCTAGGTATAACCTAATCTCAGGACACACAAAACTTCAAAAGATACTTGACAACTAGAGCAAAGGAAAGAGAGGAAGAATATTTCCCTCCATTCACCTTCCTAGTTGTAGGAAACAGCAGTAAGTAGGGGTGACCAGAGCTGGCATAGAGGATTGACAGCAGAGGTAAAGGTACAGTGAGGCCAGGAATCTCAGAGCAGAGCTGGGATAGAGGACCCAATGAAATGCGAAATACTGCAAAGCCAAGAGACAAGGAACAAACTTTACTCACTCTGAATTTCTCAGGACAGTCAACCTGCAGGATTATTAAAATGTCAAATGGAAACCTTAATCTCTTTTATGTAATCAGGCTCTCATGCTTTTGTTTGGGTTTCTGTAAAAGATGTAGTTGATCAAGCCAAATATCTTTGAATTGGAAAGAGCATATTTATATTCACTTTCCTGTAACTCCACTCCAGATTTGAAATGGTTTCTTTTCTTGACTTCCAATGAAATCAATCCTGCTTTTACCAGGAAAGATCCTTCATTTGCAAAACAGAATAATTCAAATAAGAAGTGAATGAAAATTTTTTAAGGTCATATGCAAACAAGCTAAAGAATATTAAAGTCATAAAGGACATTTATATTATTTATAAATATTTTGAAAAATGTGTGCTTGTAATAAATCCTGAGATATATATCTGTACACATTAAAATTATAGCCATAAATTTGAGGAAATATGTTAAAAATTTATTGCTATTGTGACAGCTATATCTGATCTTCCAAAATTATCTTTCATTTTTCCTTTTTTATGAAGAGCATGTAGGGAAGGATAATATAAAAGAAGGAATAAAAAGAAGTCATTATTCTAATGAGACTACATGAGGTAAAACTTTTTTTCTTTTGTAGGAGACGTTGACTGCTGTGTTTGCCTAGAGAATGGTTTGACCCATCCTGAAAACCTCTGTGACCCCCTATAGCTGTGACTGTTAGAATGTGCCCTACACCTATCTGTATCCCATTGGCTTGAAGCCAGAGAACACCCACCCCCTAGAACACAGATAAAACACCACACCGCCATTTGCTCTTCCTCTTTTCCTCCTCCTTCCCGGAGAATAAACATCTGGGAATTAGAGCCTCTGCCATCTCGTCTGGTTTCCTGGAGCTTCTTCCCTCTTCAGAATCCCCAAGGCTGGGCTAGTGATACATTGTAGTGGGGCCTGATTAGAGGGGGAAGTTTCAGTTGACCACATGCAAAAGGCCACTGTGACCTTTCATTGATTCACTTCCAAATACTCACTTCATTTGAAGAGATCTCTCTAACACTACAGACCACACAAAACATACTTGCACAGCCTGTCTACAGCCCCTTTCCATGCATAATCAACACATCAACCCTTTTGAAGGCAGGTTTTACAACCACCAAAGAAGGACTAAGCCTCACAAAAGAAATGAAAAAGATTCCTTAATACTGACTACATAGTCATCAGTAAAAGCCCTCCTTATAAATCCTACAAACTTGCAATATTAAATGCTTGAAAATATTGTAAAACACTGATTTCTGAGAAGTAAATATTAAACTGCCAACCATTTAACAACAGTGCACCGTGAAGTGTTTTTTTTACTTATTTTCTGCTTCTATGGAGACTCAGTCTTCTTCTTCTGTTATTTTGGCTGTTGCTGAAAGATTTCTTTTTTTCCTAGGATTAAGTGAAAAATATGAAATGTTTGTGCAGGCTTTTTATTCATTATAATTTTAAAATATATATTCAATGAAAGAGTCTCTGCATATATAATGTGACAATTACATTTTTTTCCTTCACCTGTTCTAATTTTCATGATTTCTACATGAAGAAAGAACTTTCCAAGGAAGTGCTCTACAAGGTAGGGCTTTTTTTCCTCCAGAATAAAACAAAACAAAAGGTTTTACTGAATGCAAAATTATTGTAGTCTATTTGTTTTACCACCACAAGTATAGCAACATAAATACGAAGAAGAAACATTTCCCTCCCCTGTTGGAAAGGATTGTTGATAGGCAAAGAGTTCCTAATAATGTGTTAAATGTATAAATAATGTAATGTATAAATGTATTAGCTCAAGAAGAAAACAGAAGAAGAATATTTGTGTAATGCTATGGAAGTATTACACATTTTCTTTTGACTGTTTTCTTCCAAAATGTAACTGAAGGAATCTTCACCCATCACAGGTTCCCAGTTTCCATATCAACTCTTAGAATGTAGAAAATTCAATTTTATGAGCATTTTTATTAGGAATAAAACAAACCTTTAAACTAAACATGATGCATCATGTTGACATAACAAATGTGGACACTAATTAAAGAGCAGCAGAATCCAACAGAGAAGTTTGCCCTCCATCTGCTTGACCTGAGGTAATAACAATGTTCATTTAACTAGAGCTGACAGATTTTCTTGTGTTGGTCTTGAATCACTAGAGTTGCCACCCTCAGTATGAATAACAATAACCATATGTATGACATCATACAAAACAGGCAAGCCACAGATAACTACCCCTTGAGTTTGCTGTCTTCTCCTCACTTGTTTTTCTTCCCTGATACTAAGGTTCATGCACACAGATCAGGTGCAGACTTGGACTCCGAATATTTTCAATACACACGCAAGCCTTTAGAATACTCCTGTGTCTTCAGATTTGGAGTGGTGCTGTATCATAACCTAGATACTTTTACAGTGTCAGTTAAAAGCAAGATGCTCAAACTGTGTTATAAATTCTTCAGCTAATGAATAGATAACATTTCTGTCCTCATCACCATTTTAGTTCTAGAAGCAGATAAAAAATAACTCACTAATAAAAACAGTTCTATTGGGTGAAAAAGTTCCGTTAGACTTCAGCTTTAGTAAATCAGAAACCACCGAAACCTTTAGTACAAAATACTTTTGTTAGAGTTTCCCTTGGGAATACATGTCTCTTTTTTCTCTTAGCATGTTAGGTTCTTCATATTCTTGTTGGATTGGGTTTTTTTTGCAGTGATTCAATGATCACTGCAAGAACCTGATGAACTGCCTATCTGCTTGAAAAAAAAGCTTTGAGGTAGTTTAAATGTATCCTCTACCCATCTCTAGGGTACCTCATGGTCACACAATAATATAGCCCTAAAAAATAAATGAAAAACTGTGACCAAATCTCATAAAATGCTTTATGGTCAAAGGCAATTCATAATATTTAATGACAAAGCTGTAATTTCAGCAACTTGCTAGTGTTTTACTATTGATTTTTAAGCCTGGACAAATCTACAGTAGACATAAGACAAAAATGAGAGCCAATTATAATTGAACCAAATCCTATAAGAATTATCAAGAATTATTTCTCTGGCTAAACTTAGTCTGCAAAGCAAAGTGTAGTAGTATTATCAGCCATGTTGCAATATTTGATGGTATGACAGGACCAAGAGGTCTCTAAAAAATAACAAATCAGTTAACAATCAATACTGCAATGAAAAACATTAAACTCAATCATCCAGTTTATTCATCAAGCCATCAAACAATCAGAGATTAGTTTGTCCTCTGCCTCATTATAGACCCAGTGTCATGTGATTTTCTCCAGAAACACACACTTAAAGGTTTTTTATTTTGTTATACTTCAATGCACAAAATTCCTTCAATAGGAGAGGAATGTAAGTAGTTTAAAAGTAAAAAGAAAAAGAAGGAGAAAAACATTTCATAGTTATTTGTTTGGAGGGGGTTTGTGCATTTTTTTCTCAACTTGGAATTGTTTGTTCACAGCAATAAATAACATTCCTTTAAATTTTCTAGGTTACTCAAATCCTTTTGTTGACCCACATGACAAGAGAGCAGCCTCACAAGCTCAAAATCATAAATCCTAAGATTATAAACATGGAGCAAAATTCATGAGAAAGGCTTTAACTCAAAAAAAACCCTTTTACAAATGTAGATTGGATGTCAGTGGACCTTCAATAAGGGCAAATGGGCATCACGTAAGGTTTCTTGAAATATACATTTAAAATTCCACCTTCTATTCTGTCCATTCTAAAGTAGCAATTATGTTCAAAACAGAGAAATGCATAGATCTCAACCTCAACAGGTAGGAACAACAAATTATATAGTTAAAAGACTGGAGTTGTGATTCCTGGACCACTTATGACTCCAAATTGAGCTGAAGTATTGTATGAAAGCATCACAAAGAGTCCTTATTGTCATACTTAAGAAGGAAACAACATCAATTTCATCTGGTTCAGGTGTTCTGTTATAAAAATATATTCCTTTTTATAATAATACAAAAACGTTTCTTTTTGTTTCATTTTTTAAGATTTTCATGTCGCCCTTGAAAAATTGTTTCTACTGAATGCTTCAATTTCCTCTCCCTAATCTTTTTGTTTCAGATTTTTCTTTTGGGACAGGAAAACAAGAACAAAATGTGTAAATGGATTATTTTAGTCCTTTTTGTTAAAAAACATCATTCAGTATTTTTAACTCTTCTTGAGAACTTATTCACACTCCAAACCCTTCATTATATTTTTTTAATAGTCTAAATTATTAAGTCTTCAGAGACTTCCTTGGAAGGAAAAATGAAATAATATCCCATAACAGCATGTTTTGGTATAACATTGCATAGGAAATTAAAACATTTTTTTTGTTGCTGGAATTGACTCACGAACAGACTGCGTTTTGCTTGGTCTGGAACTCTGATGTCAGTATGAGTTAAAATATTCTCTCTGTCTCCCTGATCACTGCTGCTCTGCCTATCTCCTTATAAAGATTATGCTTATGCTTAGTAAATGAAGAAAGGAATTAGTGATGCTCCTCTCATTTCCTGTCTTCCCACAGATGGTGATAAATTCAAATTCAGACTCCATTAAACCTGAGTAGAGAAACCCAGCAGGTGGCTACACTAATGGAAAATCCTGGCCTTGGAATAATGGGAATTGCAACCGACAGCTCTTCTATACCACAAAAAAGATGATGTATTCCTATTGACAGTGTTGCATTTGAGTCCAGAAGGCTGATCTGATAGTTCAGGCTGGGCACAAGGGAAGCAGAAAGCCCCATGGGTATTTTTCTTGACTACACCACTGTAATTTTTGTCATCTGAACCTCCTATTACAATTCATTGTAAAAATTTCATGCAAGTTGGAGGGAGAGGAGAAAAAAAATCCCAAGCTCCTGCATTTTGGCCTAGAGGCATACATTTGTTCTTTTTTCTTGGTTTAAAGGACAAATAAAGGTTGACACACAACAGCATTTCCAGCCACTTCTGTATTTTTAGTGCTGACATTCTTAGCCCAACTGCTTTTAGTATTTCCAGACATGCCCATCTAAGAGAGTTTTTGTTAAAAAGATTGCCCTGAAGGTGTAACGCCTGATGTTCAGCTAAAATCTGTGAAGGAATACTGTATTTATGGCCCTTTTCTCCTCTAGATTTCCCCCCTTTCATTTAGATCCAGGGACTATGTCAGCCAATGTTCTGTGAAACTCACTTGGGAAAGTGATTGGACAGACCTATAGACTGAACATAAAATTTAAGCTGTATTTCAGAAGATGAGAATTTTTTTCTCTGTGTGTTTTAATGCCCTGTCAGCAATTTTTATGTGCAATGCATTATGGTCTTTTATCTTAGTATATATATTTTTCCCTAGCTTTTATACACTGAGTTAGTAAAATGGAAGAATTGCCAACCAAAGGAAAATGTAAAGTGTCTGCACTTTTGCATTATTGATCACAAGATTATTTGTCCTACACTTGTTCACAGAACTCAGATTTGTATCTACCTAAGAAATGCATAGTAACCATTGCAAAAGATCATACAACCAACTTCTCTAGCCTAAATTATTCTAAGTCTAAATTATTATAAAAATTATTCTGAGTACTATTTAAGGGTAAACTGAAAATACTCTATTGTATATCTCACTCGAATATTAATAATTTCTGCAATAGCTTATTTGGAGTTTTCTGCTTGTTGTTTATGAAATATATAATTTGCACAAAATGTACTATCAACCTACAGAATTTAGAAATGCCATAGCCCATTTCAAGAGCTGTCTCTATACTGATATTTCTAAAATAAATTTTTTTCCCCTGCTATTAGCAGTTTTTAAACTTTTTGCTGGTTGTCAATATAAAATGCAAGCAGAGTAATTTTTTTCTTGCTTTCTTTTGTTCTATTTTATCTTGCATTTTTTTGCCTTATCTAGCTTCTCTTTGATAATAAAGAATTCTCTTTATATATTTCTGACTTATCTAAATATTTCAATTATTTTTTCTGAATTCAGACCCAACTAGTATACTGTCCTAGAAGTAGGACAATACTAAAACCAAAATATTTTTTCATTGCTTAAAAATCCTTTAAAGGGATTGTTTTCTTATCTAAACTACTAAATTTCCACATCTTTATATCTGAATATAATGCTAAACGTTTGTGATTCTCATTATGGATATTTCTTTCAATTTTATTACTGTCCATTCCACTGTCTTTTTGTCACTAAAAAAAACTAATTGTCATGATAGTGACTTCTAGGTGAAAATTTCCTTCAAACCTTGGTTTCCTTGTTCCTATTGTATCAATATTTTTTCCTTGACACTTACTTACATATAACTCCTGACATTTACATCAGGGTTTAACATGGAAAAGATTTCAGTAAAATAAGTAACAAATGAAATTAATATGCTTAATGTATCAATATATCACAAGGTTTCATGCATGAGGCAATCATCAACAATTCGTGCTCAGCATTCACCATTTCTACCCCGCATAAAGCCAAATGCTTTAGTTAGACTGAACTATTTCAGTCCTATGAAAATTAAACTTCTTGCAGTAAGGGAATAGAAGGATTTGAATCAGGAAATTGCTAAGCTGATCTAGATTTTTCTTCAGAACTATTGCCAGTGGAACTGGAGGGTTTTCACAGAAAGTCCTTTTCATGTTAAACTTTGTGAGGGTCCCAGTCCTGCAAAAGGCTTGCTGTCAATCTGCTCTCTCAGCCACATTCAGTGAACTTGAAAATATGCTGTAATAATTCTTTGCCATTTTAGCATAATTCTAATACCAAAATACCTTTTTGGCATGGAAACAGAACTTTATTTCAAGGCTGGGTAATTCTGACATCACCCAACACTTAGTACATCTTCTCTTGGCTTTGCAGATAAGAAATAAAAATACACAAAGGGATATCCTCTTAAATAGAGGCACTCCTCCTTTCCTCAAAATTCTTGTTTAACATCTTAAATAGAAACACGTATGCCTAATGGAACCTGGGACGGGGACACTGATGCAATCTCTTTCCGTACCTACCAGTAGTAGAATGTTAATAAGTTCATTGCACAATATACTCATTGAATTGCAAGGAAAAGGCAATGCTCTGGGCTTGCAGATAAACAGCTCCTAAGTCTTTCAGGATGAAAATGACACAGGAACTAGAGCAGAGGACAGAACTATTTCATTTTCATAGCCCTGAATGGAGGGAACATTTTTTGTAATCATAAATGGAGGAGGACATTCTGCATAACTGTGAATATATTTTTTCTTGTCTTGTTTCTACAAGGTTAAAAATATTGAAGAAAAGTATTGAAGATAAATCAAATGGCAAAATGGTTAGTATTTTGATACGAATATCTTATTGAAGTAGCAATCTTTCATAGTCCCATATTAGTGATATATCCTACTATGGTGACAAGCTATGCCTTGGCTTACACAAAGAATCATCTGATAAATAGATTTAATGCATAAATGTCTGTTTGGAACACACAACAGTAAAATGGGGACAGATGTTTGGCTCTCTTTGGAGCTCATCAACACAGTTCAGCTGCTTTAGTTGTCAGATTGGTTCAGCCCTCAGTCCAGACACAGAGAAGCTCAGTGTCTATACTGACGCTAACTAGGACTAAGTGAAAAATGCATAGCAGCCAATACACTCAAGAAAATTTAGCCTTCTGCTCAGAGAATATTTCTGAGTAGATCATACTTTTGCTTATTTCATTGAACAAATGTGTTCAATTCACTTTTGAAATACACTATTACATATATTAATTAAATGTGCAGAATTAAAAATGCTTGGTTTTTTTGGGGGAGGCAGATCAAAACAGAGGAAGTGGGTGATGAAGTCATAGTTGCCAAAATGCTAGCATTTTGTAGGTGTAGGGGATAGGTCTGCTGTACATGCAGGCATATAACCATTTCAAGTTTGTTATATATGGTGCTTTGGAGAAAAGAGCTTCTTACATGGTGTGAGGAGAGAGGGAAAGAGTACAATCTGACTTTGCTGCTTTTCTCCAATGTATCAAGGAAAAACCTTCCTGCAGAGGTACTGGCACACAGCTTCCACTTTCTGAGTCTCTTGGGAATCCTTATGGTGCCCCTTCTCATCTGTCTCATTCTACCTTTGGGAAAATTGTGGGTTCAGATGAGATTTTGCAAAAATTCTTGGTTGAAACTGATTTTTAAAAAGTTTTATTTCCTAGAAATTGGAAAGATCTTGGGTCATCAGGTTCATTCTCCTGCAAGTGAAAGATTGCTCCCTACAGTTAGATTTCTTAAATTATTAATTGCTGCTAATTTATCTGATTAATTAGAGCCTTTTACTTAAAATAAATTATTCAGATATTGTCATTATCTGACCAGATTTGCAGGTGGCTATATAATATTCTGAAAAGAGTCTGTAGACTACACTGAAATATTAGCTAAATGTCTCAGGAAGATAAATATTTACTGTGCTAGGTTTTGTAAAAACACATACAGGAAAACATAGTCCTTGACACAATATCTTTATAGTCCAATTAAAGACAAGTGATTAAACCACACAGTAGGAGAGAAGAAAAGACAATGATAACAGTGTAATTTGTGAAACTTCAGAGTATTGCTGCATGTGTGCTCTACTTATTCTGATTTATGGGTATTTTAAACATGAGCTTCCTTTCCCATCACATTTATGTAAACATTCTTGTCTCTCTTGCCTAAAGCTTTTTTGACTTCTTAAAGGTATCATGTTTCATGCTTTCAGATGGAGAATTTGATAATCAAGTCTTATGCAATCTTGAAAAATATTTCAGTCCTTTTCCCTGAGACTTCCTTGAACCTTGTATTCCTACTTGATAGTGTATTTTTAGGAAGCAAGTCATCTACTTTTGACCTGTAGATAACAAAGTCATGATTCAAAATCCTTTGAAACCAATTACTTCCTTTGTTTTGTACCAAATCCTAGGCTTTCATTCTGTAAAAATTCTAAGGGAACATATTTTTAAGCCAAATTTAACATTGACAAAAATCATTTCCTCCTGAGAGGATGTTGTGTGGAGCTTTGTTAACCCTTGGTTACAAAACTTATTTTGACTTTAAGTTATGGTTTAAAACAAATGATGGGGTGTGTGCTTTTGGGTGAACTCTCAAGACTTTCTGAAGTTCCGCTGCACTACTTTCACCACAAATCATTAGCTTCCCACTCCTGATGTCAGAGTACAGTAACAGCTCTCTAGTGCCTACCTCCACCTAACCTTAAAATAGATCATGCCTTCTGGCAAGGGACAGGAGCAAGAGTTTTACTAAAAGACTGCATTTAAGCACAATGGGTGAAGACCTGCTACAGTGTCACTGCTGAAGGGGAGGTGAGAATGTCACGAACATATTGAAGATCAGGGACAGCGAGTTTGATATAAATAGCTTTTGTGTTTTTGTTGAAGGGGAAGGATATGCAGTTTTCCTAGAAAACTCCCCTTTCTTACCCTAATCTTTATTATTGACTTCCACTTCAAAGTACAAATGCGGAAGAGGCAGAACAGCTGGGCTGTTCAGCTGGAAGAGAAAATAGAAAAATATGAAACATGCATTCACATTTGACAGTAATGTTAATGGAAACCATGGGGGGAAAAAAGGCCTTTTCTCTAGCAATAATAATATTTTGCTCTTGTTATACAGTTATACAGTTATACAGTAAACATTGTCATCAAAAAAATCCCCAAACGCTTGGTGCACACTACCACAGCTTTCTTCAGAGGTGAACAGAGAAATTATACTGTTTTATTATATCTCTTAAAGGCCTTTTTAATTGTTTGAGCCACTAACATATCAGGAAGGAAAGTAAAGATAGAATACCTAAATACGAAATGAGAATGTACAAAAATTTACATATTCTATATTTAGAAAGCACATTGGCAAAGAAAAAAGAGCAATAGCATCTGCATTCCTATATCACAGAAACTACCCTGAGACCCTCAATGTTCAGAAAGAGCAGAAGTAGCCCCTGCTGTATAAAAGGGCAATTAGCAGTTTTGAAAGATGAGACAAAATATGTGAATATTAAATCTTGATATGATTATTGTCTCTGAACTGAACACCATTATTTTGGGTGAGTGTATATACAAGTCAGTAGTTTTATAATGTTTTTTAGGTAATATTTCCAGAATTCTGTTGCGTCTGAGTTATATTAGCTTAAATAAACTGTCTGGTACCATTTTTTCTTCTTCTTGTCTTTGTGGTTTTTTTTTTTAATTCTACAAACAAGTGTTCCCTTGCTCTCTCATCCTTTTCCCCTCCTCTTTGAAGGTTATAAGATTTATACATCAGCTCTCCAAGACAGATTCCTGGAAACTAAATTGATATGCTTATTTCTTACTTAATTAGTTTCATTCTAGAGGTCTAAAAGAATTTTAGCTTCTAAGTAACTTACTAATGTGAAGGAGTACTCTGAGAGAGAGGAGGTCTAGAAAAGACCTTGAGATGGCTCCAGAAAAGGCCTCACAGGTTGGTGTTGGTGTTCTCCATGGAGGAAATGCAGCACGCAAAGCAGTCTGATAATGGTGCCCTCTATGTCCCAATGTTTATAAAGAGGTGGATCATTTTTGGATTAACATAAGCTTTTTAAATGTCAGGACAGCTCTGCCTAACTCTGCTAAGCCTGTCTAAAAATAGATTGGGAAAGAAGATAAAGCAATATGTAGACTGTCATATGTTTTTGTCCTCTGTTTCCTTCTGGGTTTAATGTCAATAAATAATTATGGCTGAAGCCCTTGTAGTAAAAACTGCTTCATTCTGTTAAATCTCCAAGATCACACAACAAGAATAGATAAAACAAACAGTATAATTTTATATACTATCAGATTTACTCAGATACACACAGTACATAATTTTTTGAACTAGGAGGAACAGATGTAGCCACTTGCTCTCCCAGTATTATTTCATCAGGGCCTACATTGTTACAGTGTTAGAATAGCCATAAAAAATAGCACTTTCTTAAAGTACATCATCAACTCTGCCACACTATGTGATTGCAGCATTTACAGTCTGTAGCAAAGATAGCCCCCTGTTGTAATTAATTTTTCTTTAATGTTCTCCTTTTTCAATACACCTGCAGTATTTTACTTGTGAAAAACAGAGTAGGATTTTCTTAAGTGTCAGGGGAATTGCACACTGGAAGTCAAAATGAGCACATAAGCAGCAGTAGTTGCTTTAGGAAAGTGTACCCTAAATGTCTTTGCTTATGTCAAATGCTAAATTTATCCCCATTGAGAACTAGGTTGATGGGAAATTGTCTGTTTAAATGAAACAGCTTTTTTTTTTCTTAATTAGTCAAGCATAAATATCTCCTAATTTCATGTATACATTTTGGTTTCCAAAATAATTCTACAGAATTAAATTTTTGCTTCTTAAAATATGTGTCTTTGGCTTAAACTATGCAAACTATTAGAACAATTAGTTGAGAAATAAGATTTTAAAAATTAAACAAGTTCATGTTTCAGAGTAAAGTCTCTGAATATAATAACTGCAATATTCTTCTGGCTCATTAACAAAAGGAAAAGAAAATCCTTCAACAGGGGCAGGACAAAGACTTTGCAGTAGTCTGATAACATTCAGTTCTATATACTTTATTTTCATCATTTTCACTATGTCTTGGAAGTATTTTCTTTACACAAAAGCATTTCTGATTATTTTCTTTTAAGATACTTCCTTTCCATCCTGAAGGACCTTCATGTGAAAAAAACTTTGGATAAGAGATGGGGGGATTACAGGGTCCTGAAAGGTCCTTTGTCTATACTCTGCAGAAGTTCTCTGTCATCGGGTCTGCTTGCCCAGGCAGTGGGCTGCAGGGAGGCTTTCCCCCCACTAGGCAACAAGGACTTCTAAGGGGTGACGTACTCTCCTCTTGCCCTAAGAGGAGTCAGAGTGCAGCCAGGGATCATAGCTGTGGAAAACACTACAAAACCACCTTCACCTTCAGTGCAGGCTGCCCAGGGACACCTTCCATTCAGGCATTTGTGGTGTGGTCTCCTTTACTTCAGCAGCCCATCATAATTAGGTGTCAGAAGCTGCAGAAATTATCATTGAACACCCACCCACCTGGGAAAAAAGCCCTGAAAACCACACTAAGAGGGGCATCTATAAAGGAAAGGAGGACAGAGAGGTGGTGCTAAGACAAATAGCCTGTTTGACCACAAGAACTTGGCCCATACACGAATTATGTGCTCGTAGCTTATAGATCACATAAGCAAGTATGAGACTTTGCAAAAATTGCTCACTGGTCATTAGATTCTCCTTGCACTGTTCATGTTTTTCCTGTGGTGCTAATGCTTTCAGTGCTAGAACTTATATATAGTCCTTATGAAATGACAGTATTGGAACCCCATTGAATATGATTAGTTCAGAACATCTCTGGGCAGCTTGCAAATACCCTTTCAATTCACATTAGTATATTTCCAGTCTGAATTTTCTTTTAATTTTAAAAAAAGGACTTTTAAAAAGAACAAAAAGAAAGTTCGATGTTTCCTAAAGCAACATTCAAAGCAATTAAATGAAACCTTTTTAACAGCATGATATTTTTCATTTTCACTATCACCTCCTTAGCCTTAAGTAAAAACCAAAAGAGACCTTTGAAAAACGATGATTTTTTATATTTAATAAGTGATCTTTTCATGTTTCTGCTGTTGTATGCTTTTGAGCTATCTAACAACTATGGATATATAGCTGGCAGAAGGGCAAACTTGTCTCATATCCTGTGAAGAGGTGACTACCTGAAGTGTGGGTATGAAAGAAAGTATAAGAATTCTCTGAAAGGTTTTACTACAGAGAATACAGGGCTGAGACCTTCATCTAACCCTGGATGCACATTATTCTTAATAATGCATATCCCCACATTTTTTGCAGACTTTAAGTAGTGAGCTTACTAAAATTGACAATATTTTACAGGAACAGAAAAAAAATCATGTTTCCTGTATCATACGCAATTCTTTAATTTGTGACATATCACTTTTATCTCTTCTTCCTTTAACATCAGATTTGGTTTAATTAAATTTATGTCAAATGAACACATGAAATGAAAGGAAAATCAGAAAGCCTGTAAGTTGCCCATTAGTGAGTCAGAGACTGCACAGTGAAAGGTTTTTGAAGCCTGGCTTACTGCCAGAACAAGCTTGCAATGATGCTCAGAGACACTCATGATGCTTTGAAGGGAAGAACTTAGCTGACCTGAACCTGTTCTGTGGAATCAGTCCAAATCCTCATGGGCTGGATGTAAAATCTATAATAAGTCTTCTGTCTTCAATCATTTACCTGTCAAGTGAAAAGAGGGTGTGAAACTACAATACGTGCACATAATTAATTAGAATAAATCATTCTTTGTTTAGTACATGCTTTAAAAATTATTAAAAATTTGAATAATTTTTTAAACCAATAGCAATTTTTTTTGCTCCTTTTTTCCAAAGTGGATCTAGAAGTCCTTAAAATATGAAATATCACTGCCTTACTTTCCATGCAGTGGAAGTAATGTGTGTTGATCATGAGTGTGTCTGTCAGAACTCGGCCCTCTGGGATCCTGGAATCTTTGCCAGATTTGACCCATGGATCATGTGAAGTGAAGCAGCACACAACTAATGTACTTGGTGGGTCTGGGTTGAAGGCAGTCAGCACTTTTCAGATGGGACACTGATGGCATGGTGCAGCTGCCACCAGAGAATAGATGGCTGACACAAGCTGAAGAGACTGCTAAGAAGGTGCAGATTCCTAGACCTTTGTCTTAACAATAAAGTTTGTCTTTAGGAAGAGAGTGTTGTGAAGCACGATAGGCTACATCTCTAATTATTCTCTATGATTTTGAGGTATAGTCCACAATGAAAATATTTTGCATGGTCAGCTTAATCTGCTGACCAAATGTACAAGGAGAAGCAAGCTCATTTCAGAATAAAAGCCCCTATACCAACAGCTGGGTTAATATCTACCGAGCATTACATATTTTATATTCCCTTTCCAAGCTCTTTCTCTTATAAACAAAGCCTTTTAAGTAGGTTATGTGAATTTAGACTATTTATTTAAATGTAATTATCTTCATGCTAGGCAACTTTCAGATATCTATCACACATGATTTATACAATAGAATAGAATATAATGTTAAGTGGTAATTTGATAGACTTAGTTGCTAGCAAGTAGTGAGACAAAGAATTCTCAACAATAATTATTTTTTTACTGACAGTATGCATCCAGCTTAGCAGCTGCTAACTCTTGATCCATTATCTCACATAAGATAATAAATTAACTCCTGAAGTTTCAACACCTTGAAATATCAATATTTGGTCAAATTATTTCAATCTGAATTTTAGATTACTATAGCAGAATAAGACAATATGTTTTAATCTTGTTATTTCAAATTAGGTTATTTCTTTTGTTATTCTCCAGACTGAAGGTTATAAAAGCATCCCTCATTATTAGGAAATGTAAATATCAATATAGTAGTCACAAGGAAGTACAGCTAATCACATTACATCAATTTCAAAACCCTTCAGAATTGTGATATTTCTTTGTACTTTATTTCTTAGCACCTTGTGACTCACAGTAAGTTCAGGGCCCATTCTTTTAGTCAGTCTGACTTAGTGAGACATACACCTTGATGTGGAGCTGCTGATCTCCAAACCAGTGTCTGCATTCTGACAGGTTTATGAATTGGTGTTGGATCTGGAATAAGACAAATCCAATAAAGACATACATTTCAATTGAAAATTTGAATACTTTTTGGAAACAGCAAATTTAGAATACTTGCATGTGCTGGAAAGAAGAAAAAAAATTATTTACATTCTAGAAATTAAGTAGGTCACACCAATATCAGATATTTGGTTTTGGAGGACCTAATATGTCATTGTTATGTGGTAGCCTAAATTCAAATCATGGGGTTTTTTTTAGTTTTCCTTTTGACTGAGATCTTGCAGCACCATATTTGTTACCTGACAGTAAGACATGCTTTGTGTGTCCCTCCCTGCTTTACTCTTTTGAATCATAAATATAAATAATACCTTGGCATACCTTGACTGTATTTCCTTAACCTCTCACCATCCATACAGTTTTGGTTTTGTGGGATTATAAAGTTAAAGAATCTTCAGTCTGTACTTGTGACTTAGTCTTTTCAATGTTTCTTGCTATGCATATTCTATTTTGCTGAATAGGATTTTGTGTATAAAGTATTTTCAATATTATCCCCCATAAAGTAAAATGACTGGGAAAAAAACCTAAGCCAAGAATCTAAAGGTGCTAATAACTGTAAGTGTGACCTTATGATTGTAACACAAGGCTTCATGAAATGTATGTAAGAACTTTCTATCACTCGTATTTAGCTTGATCCTAAAATCTTTGTCACTTGTCAGTGTTCTAACAAATAAGATTTAAGAAATAGTTACAATGCATTCAAGTTCCTCAAGTTTCAAAAACAGGATGAGTTCAAAGGAAAAAACCCAAAATACTGAAGGTGTCAGAAGTTTGATGTCACCAGAAGAAATGGGGTTTGTTGTTTTTATATTAATGAGAACCATCCCTCTTTACAAGTACAGCTGCTACTTGTGCTGAGAAAAACCCTGTCATAGTAATCCTTAAAAAAAGCATTTTCAAAAATGGAATGTTTCACCAGAGAGGAGTTCTGGTGTGAATCAACTGTGGTTTATATCATAAGTGCTTGACATCAAGAGTGTGATAAAAATACTTTTGTCATGCGAAGTGTCAGTTTAATTTTTACATATGCAACTTCTAATTTTGCTGCACAGAATTACATAACCACTTCAAAAGTAGTTTATTTCCTGTGGGAGTGGTCCAAACCTCAAGAAAAAATACATAAGGTAAGTTGCAGCAGAAGATAGAAGAAGGCAGTAATAATTCAGCCTGTGCCACTCACAAGAGGTGCCTTCTATACCACTGACTAGCTACCCATCAGGCAAATATTGTGGCCAGGCTAACTGAGATTTGGGTTCATTCATAGAAATGTTTGAAGTTTCTTCAAAGATATTAGATTAGAATTATTTTTTCCTTACCAGATGTAAAATACAAGCCTTTTTTTTCACCTTTTAGCCATGTTTCTCTTCTAGTCTAGGGTTAATGGCAATTTTGTCAGTAAAATACACTGTTTATTAGTTTTGTTTCAAACATTAATAAACTAGGACAGCACTTGAGTAAAAACAAAAAAATTATCTATACTATTAGGAAAAAAGGATGGAACTAACCCTGTGATTCTTTGCAGATATTTTTAGTAATATTGTATTTTTCAGTTAGAAACTACCGATTTGTTTTTGTTCAGGTTTCTCTCTCACTCATACATTGTAGTTTTTAAATGGAAATATTCCTTAAAAATGTTCTAATGTCCTTTTATGTTTCATTATGTTTAACAATATCACCTCCACAGTATGGATGACATTCCCAAGCTTGCATTCTAATTGCCTTCAGAACCATTCCACCTTCCTTTTGGAAATAATTAGATAAATAAACACAGGGAAATTATAGGAATAGAATTTGATTAGAATTTCTATGAAAAAGCGATACTCATAGAAAACAAGATATAAACCTCTGTATCAAGAACAGCCTAAACAGAGTCTATCACCCCTAGCCAGACAAAGGAGAAAGACCATCCTTTATTTAAAATCCATCTCTTACATCAATGTCACGGATTTTCAGAGCTGACTGATGTCTTGACTTGAGGACTTATCCAAATCTCATGGTTTTTTTCATTATATAGCTGCAGCCTTATTTTTTCCATAGTAAATTAGTTCTCTGCTAATTTATAGTATAACAAAATAAATTCAGCAAGCTGATAAATGCATGCAGATCATTCTGGGTTAATTTTACTCATTCTTTCTTTTTTTTTTTTAATAATGTTTTCACAGCATAACTTGTGACAATGGGACAGCTACTTTTTAACGGCGTGGTTATAACGGAATGTTTTGATGGAAATCTGGATTAGAAAGCTACGTAATTCTATCTAATACATCTTTGCAAGGCAGGGAATATTACTGAAATTAAGACCAATCGAATTAAGATCTCAAACCCTTTAGACCTACACATTAATTTTCAGACCTACAACATGTTTTAAAGGAAGAAATTTAATCTTTGCAAATGAACACAGATGGCTGTTAAAAATGCATTCATTGTTTAGTATCCTCAGTTAGAGAAGGAACCATTGTTATAAAAGACTGAGCACATATTCTTGATTATTAGACAGAAACTTCTCATAAAATCTTTTAGTAAAGACTAGTAAGTGAATCAAAGTTTTTTATAGTATTTGCTTTATAAGGATTTTTGTTTCATTTTCAAAGATGTCATTGAAGGTATGAAGATTCATGAATTAGGATGAGAAAAACTACCAACTTTGTTGAAATTAAACCCTCTCCTGCATAATGTCATTTCTATGGCTTCCTACAGGAATTAAATAATGACATCACCTAACACTGGCATTCAAAATGTTTTCAGACACATTTTATGGATCAAGGAGCATCTCTGTTGGTGAATCTTGTCTTCATAAATTCCCTACTTCCATTAAACATTCTTTGTGATGGAATTACAAAGTGAAATAAACATTATCTTCTTCAACAAAAAATATTTTGAAGCTTCTAGTCAATTTATGGCTTACAGAAGAAGCTCTGTAACTATGTTTATACACTTCAGTGTTCCTGAAACAGCTGCTGCCTCAGTTTATAGTAACATGACGAAAGAAGCATCTTTTAGTACGTGTTGTTCTTTAACACAGAGTTTTTGCAACAGAAGTACCTTACAAATATGAAATTTAGCAGGAGAGGGAAGAATCCTCAGCTCATTGATTTTCTTTGCAAAGCACCTAAAAGGTTGCTTAGTTTAGAAAATGCTGTTATCTGGGTTAGAAGAAGTAGTAAGTGATCTATCTCCAGAGAGAGAGAGAGAGAGAGAGAGAAAGAAAGAGAGAGAGAGAGCATTACTACATGCTGGTTAAGAACATGCAGTGAATTTATGTCGCTGCTTTTACATACAGTATTTAATATCAATGAGATGAGGAAGATAAATCTGCCAGTGCAATCACTTGAGAGTTTGCAAGTCAATTGTCATGTTTCAACATACTAAACACATAAGGAAAATGTAGTAGAAAGAATATATTCCTTGTACTGAAAAATTGAACTTTATGACTGGTTATGCATAGTTAAATGCCTGCAACTGCTATTTTCTGTGAAGAATTCTAGACAACATAAAAAAAAAAAAAAAAAAGAAAAAAATAATCCAAGGTAACTGAAATGATGGCAAAATTTTGTCTTTCTGTGCTGTTTTTGTCATCTGCTTCTATCTGGCAATCTATATGAACACATATTTTTGCATATATTTTATGTGTGAGCCTTGGCATTTTAGCCCTCTCCTGCAGAGGCCCCTTAGTACCATATGCTTCTGTTTTTCTTCATTGCGTGATGTGATCTCTTCTGACTGTTACATGCACGTGAAAGGACAGTGGGCTTTTGGGGGAGAAGAAACCATGCTTTAAGAGAGCACACGTCAGTTGCTTTTCAGTCATTTGGAGCTGATTGGATCTGACAAGTGTTGTAGCTACTCATCGTAATGGATGTCTCTGCTGTAGCAGAGGAGAGGTGAAAAGGATGTAATTCCCAGTGGAAGAAGGCAACATAAACTATTATTTAATTACAGGCTAATATAAAAAAAACCTAGTAATCCCTTGTTGGTTTCCAGACTTGTCTCTTCCTTTCTCTACAAGGCAACAATCAGGGCTTTTAAAGTAGCACTGGCAGCTATGCCAGTTAGGAAAATAGCTCATAAAAGATGTAATATGCTCATTCCTTTCTTTTTTGAAGCAAAAGATCTGCATAACATGCAGTCAAATCTTGAAATCTAGAAATCAGTCACATTTTTGTCCTTTGTTTTTCTTAATGCAGAGCTTGAAATAACAATTCCATGTTAGACAGCAACTTTGTCTCAGATTTGAAGGTTGCTTACTTTTTTCATCTGGAAATCTTGCTTACTTCTCTGACTGAATGCCTGCAACTTATTTTGATTCAGTTAAAAACACCTGGCTCAGTTCTCGGTGAATCTGAGATTCACAGGGTTTTTTCTGATCTAGAGAAAAAGAAAACTTTTATTTGTTACGTCTGCTTTGGAAATAGAAGGCTTGTGATCATTTTTTTCATCTTCATTATGTGCTTCACATGTGTCTGGGTAGTAAAAGACAGCAGTGTCCAAAGTAATCTTCAGGCTTAAACACTGCAAATACAGCTAAGATTTTATACTCATAATTAAACAGGAACTACAACTGATATTCCATAATTTAGAGGAAACTGAAAAAAGCCCAAATAAACAAGTAAATAATAAAATCCCCAAGACCTCAACAAAAAAACAACATCCCTCCAATCCTAGTTAGTTACTACCCAAGGTAAATGCACTGTAGTCTAAGTTTGGATCCTCCAAAACAGTTTTCAGTCACAGATGCACATTCCTGGGCATTGCTGGGTTTGGACATTATTATTGCTATGTTTTATTTTACCTTTAACTAGTGTAAGGACAACAGGAGGTGTTCTGCTATAGCTAGCATTAGCATATGAGTATAAAAATGTTACTGAAACTACATAACCCTATAATTTATCCTACACATAAAATTTTAGAAGTCTTACCGTAAGACAAATAAATCAGAATTAAATAAATAAATCTCTTAGGGAACAGAAAAGAAAAAAAAAATTACTCGTCCTGTATAAATGGTCCTTTATTTCACAAGCTGATGCACAGGAAAATTTCTTTGTAGGAATTTATTAAATGTCTCGATATAAGTGGCTAGATTCTCACTCTGGGTACACTCTGTGAAAAAACTTATGCCATACCACAGCTATTTATTGAGCTTGCACAATTTTCAGGTACAGTACTTCACGAAATATTCAACATTCACCACATGCTTATGTACTCACTCACTTATTTTAAATAGAAGTTGCATTTCATTTAAATAAAAAGGTCGAGTTTTTTAAAAATAAGTTTATTAACCCACTTTAAGCTGACAAGGAGAAGTTCACCACTGAGTATCTGCCACATAAAACACCTCTAAAACTCAATGGAGATCAAGTGTTTTGCATCTCTTCTTGGTGTTGCACAGCCTCAGATCTTCCAGTTGTGCATTTCATCATGCATTTTTTTACCACCAACATGTAATAGAGCCTGAGACACATGGATTTTTTTTCCTTTTAAAATCCAATTTACAGAAATAACTATATGAACTAATTGCATGAATACTTTGCCATGTAATGCTTTTTTACTATCCTTCATTCACTTAATGATCAATATTTCTCCTTTATTTTGAAATTTTCAGAAGTAGAAAGCTTCTCTCCATTCTAGTCCATTTCTTTTTGAACTTCAAGCATTTTTGAGTTGGCATAATGTCTTACTGTATGTACTCTAAGGAGTGATACAAAGAGTGATCCATACATGTACTGTCAACTGATACCAAATATTCAGTGTAAATGATTGGCTGCTGTGAAATATCCCCTAAACCCTTCTGCACCTGAAAATATTCCTTGAGAAGATTCAAATCTGGCACTAATTTTATCGATAGACACAACTTTTCCCCCTAAATTAAAGTTGATTGAATATGTGAATGCCATTCTGAGCGTCCTTTTCAAACAGAGATAGCAAAAGAGAGGCAGTTTGTATTAGAAATCCTGACCAGGAAGACGTATTCCCTGCATATTTGAAAACTAGGTTGAAGTTCCCTTAAGAGTGGACCAACAGCCACCCAAAACAGAAAAGCTCAGACTTCGTCTGATGCTTGCTTGTCTTATGTCAAGAGAAAAACACAAGGATGATCTGCCAACAGCAGATAAGGAACAGGTAAGGAAATCAGGGGAGCAGAGGGTAAGGAAATCAGGGGAAAAGAGGCAAGGCTGAACTTTGCACAGAAGGAAAAAAAAGAAGTTGAAAACAAAGTATTTGGAAAAGTGCAATTCATCTATACTTCCAGGTTCTTGACTTCAACACTTCATTTCTGCTTTTAGGTAACATCCATGTTCTGAGAGAATGTGAACAAAAGAACAAGGAGAGGCTGATTTTCTTTCAATGAAACAAATGTTATTTTGAACATTAACGACAGCAATTTATTCCTCCTCAATCAGGATGAATAATAGCAATGGCAAACTGGTTTTTAAGGCACTGAACATGGCTGGGAAATTTGGCCAAAACTGGGGGAAAAAAGAGGAAAAAATGTCAGAAATAAGACTGTAGGTTCTTTGTCATGCATAACATAGGGAAACAGCACACTTCATTGTCTGGGAAGCAGAACCACAGAGCCAGGCCTGAAGTCACATCTCGAGGGACTCAGTGGCTCTCAGCTGGCTTTTGGGGAAAACGGAAGGAAAAAGTGGAAGTATATCAGCATCCAGTTTGTCGTGAAGGGATGTCCCTGAAGGTCAGTTCTGGAGGGCAGTATGTGAAAGGTATTCCCTGCAGGTACATCCCTCAATTGATATTGCTTATGTTTTCTTGGCTGCCAACTGTCTGGCAGATAATTTAAATGTGCCTATGGCTGCTTTAGCCCTGAGCTACAGGCATGGCAGATGAGAATAGCTTGGCCAGGCTCCTCTGGGTGCACTGCCTTTGTCAGAGGAATTGCACCCTGCTTTTCCACGATAGTACATCCTCAGCGTCCTCTGCAGCACACACCATACGGTGCCGCTTACATGGGAGGAAACATAAGGATAGACAGTATTTTGCACTTCTTCCTACCATTTTGGACAGATGGCAAGTGTTTATGCCTTTCCACGTGGCTGCACACTGGACAAGATGATCAAGACAGATGATTTATAATGGAGCTCACTGGAGATCAGATTCAGTCTACAGTGGCTTAATTTCACTGGAATGCCCATAAATTGGGGCTGTTCTTCATGGTTGGCTAACAGGATCCCTTTGAAAGAGCTTTGAGCCAGCCACCATACAGCATACATAGATTACAGACACACCTCTTATTGTGAGGGACTTTGAACATTTCAGAGCTGCTTACCTATATATAGAGTTAGAATTGTGTGTGGATTACTGCTGCTTTTCTTTTTCCTTCGCTGCCAGTTGTCCAAAGATATTAAATGTATAATGTATTAGGCAGCAGGGCTTGACTGTGCCGAGGAAAAAGAAAAAAGGGGCACTGAGGACAGTGATGGGAGGGAAGAAGATCCTGTCAGCTCTGGAGAGAAAGCATGACATAAACCAACCTTTTCCCAGAAAAGATGGACAGCCTGGTATAATCTCTGAAAACCTTAGTAGAAAGTATGCAATTGAAGGCTGAAGGTTCAAGCACAAATCCAGAAAAAAAGCCTTTGAGATTTACCAACTGCTCTTCTAAATCATGAAGCAGGGGGTCCTTTCCTCATTTGTGGGTCCAGTCACAATCCAAACAAATCTGAAACCATTACAATGCATGGCAGTTGGTCAACAGTGTGGAAAAACCTCGTTTACTGACTGGCCAGACAGTTTTAAAACCTTCAGATATTTCTAAGTCTAGGTTATTAACTGTCTGACTGTAATCACATCTTCACCATAGGGAGCTTCAAAAGCTTTTCATTTGCATTGAATCAGTTGCCTTCCTCCCTGTCTTTTTCCCTCTGGAAATAAGCTTAAATAATTCAACAAAATGCACACATGGCTAGTGATTATTGAACCATTCTGAAACACTCAAGGCAAATAGACCATTAGGTAGCAGGAATTAAAACTTTACTTGCAGTCATTGGGAGAAAGATGTATACATATATAAGCATAACCCTTGCCTCTCTTGCAAGTGAATGTCTCTGTGTGTGTGCCAGAGGATGTGCAGAGGGGTACTTACAAATATTTCCTTCTCACAGCAACCTTGTCACCATCCAAAAAAAAGTTTTTGAAACAACGTTCAGAGACTATGTCAGAGAGAAGCCATGACAGTTTATCATGAGTAGAGTGGGTAATTTTGAAGGTAACAAAAAATTCTTTGCTGTAACAGTACATTTTTTCACCCTGACAGGGAATGACTTTTTTTGTGCTACAAGCTTGTGTGAAGACGTTCTAGGATGCTGGTAATTAATTCTCTAAGCTATGTACACACACACTTGTATCCCTGTATCATATGATCCCTGTATCCCTGTCACATATGAGAAAACACAAAAAAAAAAGTAAAACAAATTTAAGTGTTTAATTAATTATTTATTTTTCTTTGAGTTTAATTTAATTATTTCTTTTTAATATTTTTAATGGATAACATTATTTAATTTATCAAATTGAACTTTTTAGGGCAACTAAAAAGGTAGAAGTAGCAAGAAAACCTCAGCTCAAAACCAAAACAGACAGCTTTTCATTACATAAAAAGTCATGGTTGTATCCAATATTTCTAGACTGTGTGTTACTCAGCCTTTGGTTTTCCTCCATTTCAGTACAGGTTCTGTCCTTACTACTCTGTAATGGGAAACCTGTGCTAGAGGCATCTATATGTCAGTGGCTACTAGAAGAGATGAGAAGAAAGAAATAAGCAAATCTAATTTTAAAATATCTCAAAAAATTCGTTTCTGTGATAATATCAACCTTTAGAGTAGTTAACAGGAAAATGAGGGGAACATCATAAGGCACTTGGTAATTCTCAGTTTACATTTGTGCCTAGTTACAGCTTTTTATTCAGGAAAAGACAAGCCCATACACAGGGACACAAAACTATCCCCGTGTTCTAAGGACAAACTGTACACTTGTTCCCTAGTTGCAGAATGACTTCTGACATCTGTTATATGGGCACATATACGGTGAAAACGGATAAAGAAGTAATGTCCAGAAACACATTGCATGAGGTCAAATCTGATTAGTATCCCTCTCTATCATGTGAACTAGAACAGAAATGTTAGATGCATAAATACTGAAATCCAGGCAAAACTTCTTGGCACAATTCTGCTTCTCCATTGTGTAGAGAGACAAATATATACACCACTAGTTATGCTGGTATCAAATATTTCAATTAAGATTTTTCCCTATACTAAAGACTCAGACACCTCAGTAACAGGCTGTGGGATCCCCAGCTGAATAAACAAGTCTTTGCTTCTCACTATTTAGGAAAATAGGAAAGAGAGATTAAAGTGTGAAGGCCATGACCCAAGAACACTGCCCTCCAATCATTACTTTTCTAAATATATATGCACTATCAGTTGTGATATCAGAATCTGGAAAGAAAAGTAAGAATGGGAACCAATATTGCTTTTTGCAGGTGAGTGTCTATTTTGTGTATTTAATTTTATGAATATTAGAATATTATAATTGAAATCATAGGAAACAATTTCCATCATGGCCCTTTTAACTTTAAAAAGTGTTGTACTCCTGAGCATGTTAAATTAATTGCTTGTCTATTTCTGTTGAACAATGCTGCTTGCTGACGACTAGAAATAAATCCTATAATAATAATCTTCAAGCACCACTCATATTTGATTGATGTGTGGCATACATCCAAGATGCTCTTGCCTGAGTGTCTTCATGGGTGAGATTCTTTCGTAAGAGTGGTTGTTCTGTAAAGCAGTTCAATGCAATGTGGTTTTAAAATGCTTTTAAAGTGCACTTTACCAGCCTATTGAGGATCAGCCTAAAATAATTATCAGTAGCCTGGACTTCACTATAGCTCCACTATAGCAAGGGAAAGGAAATTCAGACAAGAAAAAGACAGAATAACAACCCTGTGTTGCTGGTGTAAATAAAAATCACACTGATTGTACTGTATCAAGATTATATTTCATCGCTGCCAGTTTGCAACTGGCCTTTCAGAGGTAGTGCTATCATATGAAATGATGGTGGAATATAATTCGTATTTATACTTTGTTTAAAATCATGAGAAATAGTGTTGCTCTACAGACATTTCGGGATTAGAATTTTTCAGTTCATAGTCAAAAGAAAGAATCATTCCAATATGTAGAAATATCCCTGATAAATAGGGGAATGGAATTAAAAAAAAAAGGAATCACAGATTTATGCTGAAATTGTTGGCAAGTCTATATAAGCAGAAGTTAGGACACGGCAACAAGAATTTACTGTCACACTGAAAATCAAAATATGGACTCCAGGAGTGCCCTCTCTTGCAGTTTAGGCTTCAGCATTTACTGTACTGATATTCTGCTTGTCCTGTGAGAACTAGGTGACCTATGTAAATTCAAGAGAGCTGATTTTCCCTTTGTAATTTTCTTCTGAGAAATCTTTTTCCTTCATGTTTGTGTGCAGTGTTATTTTTTTCCTCCTATTATGATCCCTCTCTGAGGCAGGGTAGCTCAGGTTCCTCTTAATACATCCCTGGGGTGAATTAGAATGAAAAAAACCTGAGTGACTGGCGTATATGTATGAGGCATATTTATTTTAAATAAATGTAAGTGCAGTAGAAAGAAGGCATACAACCATTTTGGTTCCTTTCTGTAAATATATAAAATGTCACAATGAAAATATGTGAGGAAAAGAAAGAAAAAGAGAGATAAATGTAAATAATGGAGAGGAAAGGTATCACAACCCATGAATCCAGCAACTTGATTGCTGCAATTTTAATATCTGTGATCAGAGTAATGGTTGCAGTCTTGATCTTCTGAGTGTGGGGGCGCACAAAACAAAGAGTTTTTCAGGTTACGTACGTTCAAGTTAGCATGGAAATGCCTGTATCCCTCCCTTGAGGGGGCAATTCTTCATGCCTGATGCAACACTATAGAGCATGCAAAATCTATTGATGGAAAGTTTCCAGAAGAATCGGAGTGGGGTGGAGTGCTCTAGGGTCCTTGGTGGTCCTTAACCTCCTCTAGGTATATACCCACAGTTTGACCCTGCATCATGTGACTGAGCAGATGTGTCTTACCATGAGAACAGGAAAGTCAGCATTAAAAAAACACTGCTCTGCATGTGGAGGATCTGCTTCTCACCATTCTTTCCCCTTGTTTGGTCTGAAAACAGTTTGTTTAAGATATAACTTTCCCAATTTTCCTGGAAGCAATCAATCACAGAGCAACCCAGGCAATTTCAGGTTGCCACACCTCCCAGCATCACATCTAGTGTCTCATTTCACCCCTACTCTGCTCCCCACAAAACCTTTTCCTTTGTCCAGTCAACTAGAACTTAAGTGAAATGAGACTCAACCAGTACTATAGCAAAAGAACAAAATTCGTGGCCCTAAACTATTTGATGTCTGCACAGAGTTTAGGACAACTAAACTTCAAGGTTAAGCTGACCTAAAGCCTAGGAATACGCTAGGTCCAAGGAGATGCAGCTGCTGCATGCACAGTATGAGAGCACAGCTGTCACCAAGTTCTACAGGATGCTGTGAGTTTTATCTGCTTCAGTTTTGATGAGGTTGTTTGATGTAGAAGCAGAATTTGGTTCCCATTTTTTATCTCATGAAGCTGTCTGCCAAAAGAAATGGCTGAAACTGTATGTTATTAATGACAATGCCCCAAAACTTCACATTAAGCTCTACAAAAGCCTGAAGAAGTTTTGAATCTCATAAAAAATCAATTGATTTTTCTTCATCTCATCACTTACTATTTCTGTATTCCTTTGCTAGAAATAGAAGAACATCCTATCAAATGGAAAAATAAAAAAGGAAAGCATCTAAATTAGTTTTACAGAACAAAGAGGTTCACCTGAACTTACGTGTTAATCCAAATTGCAACATACTAATATTCAACTTAGATTAGTCAGGATGCATGCCCTGTTGTGAGTTACTGGTCAATTTTGCATTGCCAGTCAAGATTATGAAATGGAATTATACCCTGGGCACTGATAGCTGAGCTTTTCCATTGCTAATCAGTAATGGAAGTTTTGAATCCCAACTCATTTTGTCATGGTGTTCAAATTATGCAGGTCCACAAATTTTGCTGCAATCATCAGTTTGACACAGTACCTGTAACTCTGCTAAGACAGAAGAATAAAATGTGTATCTTCTCTAATATGGATGCAATGTGATTTCAGGAAGCAATATCCAACCATTCATAAATATATTTTTATGAACTGTACTCTTGCTGTTTATAGGGCTCCAACCTCTGGTGATTAGGCAACATTCAAAATTCAGGCATTTATCTAAGATGCAAGTGTTTGACCTCTGGAAACAAGCAATGATATTAGAATCCTAACTCTGTTTTTCTCACCTCGCCAAATTCAAGGCAAACCTTCTGAAACCTGTAAGGTATGAAGTAGTTCTAATTTCCAAGACTGTTAGAGAAAAAAATTCCACATTTTCCAGATGCAATAATTGGGAGGCAGCTTCTGGAATGTTTAGGCTTTCTATATCATTCCCTGCTTACTCAGACTCATTTTGGGGGTTTGCTTTACACCGTTTTAACAAAGAGGGTTTTAATCAGATGATATGTTAGGCCCAGTTGATTAATTACTCTGTTATTGAGACAGGATTGTACAGTGGTTTAATGCTAAGAATCATCTTCTCTAGTCCTACCTCCTGCCATCATCTGTCAGATTATGCCTCTTTACTAGTGCATTCATTTTCCAGATTGCTCAGACAAATAAGGAGCCTGGTTGTCAAAAAAGTGCTTTTCATTTTTGCCAATTATGGAATAAAGAATTAACAAAAGATGATAATTTTGTCTCCTCTATGGTATGGTATTAAGAGAGAAAGCTCTTGCAATTCCCACTCAGAAACAATTCCATAGAGAGTATAAATTAATACACTGAGATTTGGTTGGTCTTTAGCAGTCTTAGAAAAGTGTGTATTAAGAAAGATGAGTGTTGGAATCTTGGATGCTGAGAATTTTAAACTTTCTGTGCTTAAAGGCACAGACCCACAAGAGAGCACTGCATTTGACCTGAGGCTGTGGAGAAGACTTCCAAAATTGATTAATAGCACTGGGATTACAAGTGTGTAGCTGGTTAGAAGTGTGTAATATCACAGGGTGGAAAACTTAGAGTTTGTTATTTTTAGAATATAGAAATAAATATGAAGCAAGATGGAGGTTTTAGGGCAGAGGCAGGTTGTTCTTTGCCTA
>VXBC01001943.1:55319-65486 GCA_013399945.1 Ploceus nigricollis | reverse complement strand
GTACTTATTTTTTTACAATTTTGCTCAAACTTTCTAAATCAAGAAAATAAACATAGCATTAAATTTCCTTTTTACAATATTTTATGAAAATTGTTCTGAAATCTTGGTTTTCCAAAGTGTTTTGGTTGGCTTGGTTTTTCTGGACAAGAACTTCACATTTTTAGATGATAGCAAGTATTGGAGTGCAAATTTTCTTCCCTTGTACCTCCTGGCCTTCGCTGTCTGAATTGTGGCGTTAACATCACAGAGACAATAGTTTGAGGTATTTGAGTAGACAAAACCATGTAAAATGTGGGTATGAAGGAAACAGAGTATAGAGCCAAAGGCACTGGGAAGGAGTGATGGGAGATCAGTTTTCTACTTAAGAGCTACCTGAGAAAGAGGAGAGATGTACTGGTGAGATTCCCACAGGGCAACATTTCACAATGAAATACATGATCAGATTTGTCAAAAGCAATTGAACAGCTATGGATGAAGACAGACTAGACATCCTGAGGGAGAAGAAGACCTTGACAAAAGGAAATATAGCAAAATGCCTGAGTGTGGGCATTATGAGAAATCCAGAAAGGGAGTTAATGGGACAGTGGTCCTTCCTGGTTGCAACAGATGAATAGGTGCAGTAACTAGGGTAAGACAGCAAAGACATGACAAAAGGCAAGGGAATGAAAAAAAGAGAATGAGTTTATTACAAGGCAAATGAAAAAGAAAGTAAGGGGCAATAAGGGGACAAATCTCTGATCATTTAGGGCTTGATGTGCTGTTCTTCTGGAGCCATTCACGTCTTGCACAAGGAAAAGACATTGTCTGAAGATAAAGAACTGCTAGTGATGGAGTTGGTATCTTCAGGAAAAATCAGAATAGAAAGATGAATCGTGGATATAAATTCTGTAATGAGTTATTGTGCCTGAGACAGACAGGATGAATCAGGACAATCGTCAGGGACTTGCTATTTTACCACGTTCCATAGCAGTAGAGCCCCACAAGAAAAAAATAGCACCACCTTAATTTTTATGGCCTTCGGATAAACAGAAAAGAGCTCTAATGTCTGCTTCATTCATGCGAAAGCATTCATCAAACAGTGAGTATTGTGGGCATTAAGGCTGAAATCTTGGCAGAGGAACACACTGCGTGCCTTTTCCACAAGAGTGAGACAAAATACTACAGGTTAGATATGACTGGCACTAGGAAAGGTTAGAAATTATTTTCTCCTCATTTTCTGCACAGGCCTCATGAAAATTGGTGATGCTCCCAAGAGCAGCTCACATTTATAAGTCCACTAATTGTGACTGGACAATATGTTCTTTTGTCTCAGAAGCTCCTTCAGAATAGCAGAATGAAGACTTCCAGGCTCCTTTCCACTCCATCCTACAGACACTCAGGCTTCATCTTTCATGTTTTCTTCTAACAAAGGGAATCTAGGCCATTCTGAAATGAAGTGATGTTAAAAAAGCAGATGAACAAACAAAGCCAATGAGAATTCATCTTTTACCTCTTAAATAGCTAAAAAGTAGAAAAAGTTTTATAACAGGATCAGGTACTTCTCTACCTTCCAGATTACTTGTGGCCAAGATAGTTTTCCATAAATATGCATCTAACACATTGTTCAGCACAGAAAATAGTAGAATTTCCATAATTTAACAGTGAAAACTCCAAAGAACACTTCAAAGTATTGTGAATATAATAATTTGTATAATAAATATTTGCATTCATTTGGCATGGTATAGGTGTGAATTATTATATATATTCATATGGCACAAGGTCTACAAAATCAGTGATCCAGAATATGGGATTTTTTGACAATGTCCTGGGTGCCTGATTTTTCATTTGGCATTTATTTTAGTCTTGCACTTGTTTCACTGTTAGGTTCTTTTACCTCTTTATTATAATCTCCATACCTTTTTAATGTGTCTTTTACTGCTCCATTCACTGACTGTAACTCAGCATCAAACCAGAAATGGGTTAAATATGTATTAGCTGAAAAGCATTGCCATAACTGTGTCACACAACGAGGTTTTCATCCTGATTGCTTTTAACTTGAAGACATAATAGTAGCAACTGAACAGTGAAAACAGCATCATGTCCCCTTTAACAGGAAATAAGTATGCAATTGTTTCTTTCAGATTCACCATACAGTCAATACAGATCATTCTAAACTGTGAATTTCAAAGAATTTACTTATCATTTTTGCAAGTGTCATTTCACAAAACTTAAATTTATATCATTACAAATATCTTTCTTTCCAAGCCAGTTTTTAATTTTTATATAGGACCGCATGGACCAGAGTGATTGTAACCGAACAAAAAATTATCAAAGAATTGGTAAAGATGCTATTGAAAATAGCAGTCATAGCAGCCAAGGAATTCTGTACATTGATAAAATTGGGTTAGAAAGACAGAGGAAGTTTGCATAAATGAAAATAAGAGGGTCTATTGAAACACAGAGGAATTTTTTCCTACTCTTTGTTTATGGGAAGGGATTATATTTGCTTATTTTCTGAAGAGGATTGATAAAATTTTAGAAAGAATAGAAGAGAAAAAGATTGCACCAAAATTAACCTGGTTATAGGCAAGGGTGACTCAAAAAGGAAGAGAGGATTTAGAGAAAAATATTTTCATATTCACTTGAAGCTACACAGAGTATTTGCAAATGTCAGTCAGTAATTATGCATATACACAACACATTTGGAGATAGATTTCCATATTAGTTGATATTCTTTACTCTGATCAGAAACAGCTTTTGTTCCACATGAGTTTGTATTTCAGTGAGGATACAGAATATTTAAAACTTATTAACAATCCCTGTAAAGCTATTTAAATGAAAGCATTATTAAGCCATTCTTTAATGCAAGGATGACATTGGAGACAAATCAGATGAGCACTTAATGGCTTCAATACTGTCAAACTATTTTGTGAGACTAATGTTACTGCATTGACTCTACACGGTTTTTTTAATGATACAAGTGTAGCTTTAACAGGCAATTTTATTAGCAGAAGAGAATCTTTCTCACTGTAAGAAAAAAACAAATGTCTTCCTTTTGCCAATCACCGTACTTTTTTTTCTTAAAACTACATGAAGGTCTGTGTTTTGCTACTCATCTCCCACTGAAAAATTTAGGATTCTCTGCCTATTCAGAGCTATATCATTAGAAATTCAGTAACCACAGATGAAATAAAAACCATAGTGCAGTAATGATGTTATCAAATCACAAAGTTTTCTTTCAGAAATCTCTTCAAGCTAGTGAAGAACTTGGAAAGTAATTCTAATCACTGGGGATTTTTTCAAAGACATTTCCTCACACACAATGGCAAAAATCTCAAATTGCTAACCAAGGCAAAGGCAAGCAATATAGTCTTTCACAGGTGCTTCATTTTAAGGTCCTACATATATAGATGATTCTGAAGGTATCTCAGTTGAAAAAGGAAGATACTGTATATGTGAAATAGATGCATTTATGACATTTTGTGGCCCTTATTTCTGAAACATTGAATACAGATTGTGAGTGCTAATAATGCAATTAAACTTGTGTCTTTATATGCAAGTATACAATACACAAATTATCGGATAAGAGTGTATATGATCCCTTAGCTACTCAGCAGACTTTTAAGGATACTGCTAAACAATAGAATGCATTACAGCTTTTAAATTGTAATGAAAACTTTGAAAACTTTTTTAGTGAAGTTTTCCTCCTTTTCCAGTAACTCTCTTTCTCCTCTCTCTGTTACTTCTCTTTTCCTTTCCCTATCACAGAAATCTTGATTTCTCCATGAATCTGATCTCCACCTTTTCCTGAAAGACCAGGAATTTCACTGTTTCTTTTTCCTAGCAATTTTCTTCAGCCATCTGTTCTAGGTATTTTTTCCTCCTCCATGTCCTGAGGACTTCTGAGGCTCCCGTGGAAGTAATCTTTGTTGTCATTGTCCTGCTTTTCCATAGCCTTGAGGGCAGTAGCAGTTATTCTTGTACCTTAGAAAGAAATGACAAAAATTGCATTACTGAAAGACTAGAGTACATATAGAAAGAAAATGGAGGAAGGAAAATAATGTCCTTATAGTGTAGGAGGATAGAAGGTCATAGTTAATGGGGCTGGGAAGAGAATATTCATTTAATAGGAGTCATTGGACATCAAAATATCTCCAGCTAGACATTCCGGAATGTCGCTTTGGAAATGATGAGGTATGTTAATAAAATCTTCCTGAAAGCATTAAATCTGAACTCAAACACAGAAGCTGACTAGAAAAATGACATATCCCAATCTTAGAATGAGAACCTCTTATTTGTCTCAGAATTATTCAGTGGAACTCAACACAAATTTTTTCTTGATGTATAGAGAAATGGGGAAATGGATCATACAAGACCATACAAGATTAAGGCCCTCACAAATATTCCATGACCTGGGTAATATTATCGTATTAGTAGCTGTTGAACAGAGTGGCCTTGAGCAGATAAGTATTTTCTCTTTTAAAATCCTGTGATTATTGCTGACTGCAAAAGATGATTGGAAAATAACAGCGCCCAAAATTTTTTGAAGGTCTGACTGTGAAGATATCAGTTCATACTGCAACCTCATTCAGTTTGTACTGCAAGACATAGAGCTCCATAAAATTCAATATTTGTGTTAACTACAGCTTTTTCTGTCTCTAAGTCAAAATGGTTAAAACAAAGGCTTAATGTAGACTTATTTAGATTTGGCCTGTAAATTCAGAAATCTGGAGACACTTAACTTTCTAATTCATCTTGTAACACACTTTACATAGAGAAAAAAAGAATTAATGAAAGAAGTTACTTGAAAACATTTCTTTTCCAATCTGTCTGTATGGCATCTTTCAGGGTCTTTGGCCTCTTACACAAATGTTTAAAAACAAGGAAAAAAAATAATTCAAAGCACACCATTGAGAGGATGGATAAGATTCCCAGAAATTCAAATTCCTTCAATTGTGTAATCTGCATTACTTAATAGAGCAGGGAGCCAATTAAGAGCAGTCCCCTATTCAGTTTAATTAGGCTAACTACAGGTGAGGGAGTCATATAGGAAAGGGAGGGGCATTCAGTAGACACTCTTTCATGTCATGTCTCTTCCACCCTGACAGAGCTAAAGAGATCTAGTTCTTGACTTTTTACCCTCTTAATTCTAGAAAGTAAACTAGTCACACGTTTTATATTATTAAGGCTTCAAAATTGAAAGCCCAAGGCATTCCATGTGATGCTAAGGGGAGAAAGGAAAGGTGAAGAAGGAAGGCAGCTGCTATATTCATTCTTTCAAATCAATGACACCTCTATGATATGTATAACTCTTAATTGCAGCTTTCTTATATGCTTACATGTTGAACAAGCTCACATAGCTCTTTGGTAAGCTGACCAGAAAGAAATACTTTGTGCTCTGGGGAGCATTCTAATGCCAAATTAGAAAGTATAGTTAAAGTTGTACTTTCCAAAGCTGAAAAAGATGAAGGGTTGAGACAAGTAACATTTTCCTTTCAAAGGTATCCATCAAGGCTATCCATCTATCAAGGTAAGATTACATTCTGGTAGCATAACTCCAGTGATCATTCTTCCTATTGTAGGTCTTTTAGTCTGTGCCCTTCCACTTTACTGATATGTTGATAGGCACAGACAATCAGAATCTGGGGGGGTGTACAGATAGCAAGTGAAAAAAGAAAAATTAAAAAAGTCAAAGAAGATATAACTAGCCATAAATATTCATTAACAGAAACATAAAGACCAAAAATAAAAAAGGAAGAGGAGACAATTAACACCCTATCAAAATAAAAAAATAATAAACCAAAAGTCACACTTGAACTTTGACGAAGTCTGTTCTCCCCAGATTATTATCATCATACTTGACAGCCTCAGAAGCAACTTATACTGAGGAAGGAAAGTATTGCTGGTAGGTGGGACAAAGACCCTTTCACTTCAGTTTAATTTCAGTGCAGAAGCACTGATGAAATTTTTTTTTTCCATGCAGTATTTAATCTTTTTTCTTCATGTAACTCTCACAGCTTTACAACCAGAACATCTCATGATGTCCAAAATGTCTTCTCAAACAGTGGAGGTCACAAAAATTCTCAGGCTCAGGAGTATTCTTCACTGTTTACACAGCGTAGGCAGTGTACACTCCAAAGGCAAGATACATGATGGCACACACACTGCCTGGAGAAGACATCNAGGAGTGCACACAAATCCCTACAACTAACAGCCTTCACATTCACATATCCTTTGCTTTTCTACTCCCCTTATTGACTCAGAACTTCTTTAATGGGAGGTTGCCAATGAAGTTCTCAGATCATTAGCTAGCATGAAGTTATGCCTTTGAGCTAGTCCTCATTTTGGACTACATGATGATTACATGTAGTCTAAAATCTAGTGAGGTAACTAAATTCATATAGGGTAGCCCAAGGCTACTAACCCTGCACAAGTTTGAGAAGAGAAGCCATATACAAGAGTGTCTTATTTTATTTTTTAATAGCAATGCTGTTGTCAACACCAAAGGCAGTTTTATGCATAACTTCAGGTTTTTTCCTTGCCTGATGAAACTATCCATTCTCATATGCAACATTATAGAAATGGCAATAAGACTGGGTCTGATATTCTTAAATTAAAGTCAATTTAAAATGCTTAAAAATCAAAATGCTTAGAACCTGCTTTACTGCAGAAGCTCCAAAAGAACATCTATCTCCACTACCTGTTTTGAGACAGAGCAGAACAACATTTAATTTCAAAACTTACACCAAGACCTACGCTAATGTATTTTCCTCAGCTATTAAGAATCAGTACATGCCAGCCTGCATCACTTTGTAACTATGCAAGGCACAACAGAAAGTTTAAGAAAAATATGTGAAGATTAAGTTTCAGTTCAACTCTATAAATAAAAGAATATATACCAGCTTTAAAAAAAATTAAAATAGTTTTTAATGACTGATTCTCTTTTGAATCTCTCTCTAAGTAGGCCTGGGACTCTAAATAGGAGTAAAGATTTTTAATCCTCAAGAAAGACCTCCAGATGCACATGAACAGCATTCAACATTCAGAGGGCAGCTGGTAAACTGGATTATATTCTTTTTGAAAAGCACTATGACAAAGTTGTTTATTCAGCAAAACAAACTGTTCTCTGTGTCCGTTAACAAGGCTGGCTTTGTGCAGCACAGACTTCTGCAGTACTGACTCCTGTTTGGAACCATTTCACACTAATTAGAAATAAGAGAAAAGGCTGTGTTCATAAACAACGCAGCTCCAGACCTCTTTCAAACCACTCTTTCTGAAAATTAACTCACTTGTAACCCTCTGTGAATAACAGAGCTGCACAAACATGACAGGGAAAATATATTGTTAATAATTGTCATCTTGCTGTGTAAAATGCCAATACAAATTGTATAGAACACTACCCAAATCATATGAAATTACAAACTATTAAATGCTGTGCAGTTTCATCTTCTAAGGCTACAACCATGGTGGTTTTTGAAATGTTTAGGAACAATAGGAATATATGATGAAAAAAAGAGTTATTGTCATGAAAGAAATTAAATAATTTAATGATGCACTAAAAATGGGTGTAGATTTGTGTCTTATTTAGATATGATTATTATGGAATACTGTGCAATCCATAAAATAGGAATGAGAATATCAGAAACATTTTGATCTTGAGGAGAAAAAAAAAAGAGAAGGTTCTTCAGCATTTACAATGCGAAAACATATGACAAAATATTAAAAAGCAAACCTGGAAATGCCATATAAGAAATGTTTTTAGTGACCAGCTAGGCACTAGGCAGACTTATTTCTAATTTCTATAGGCATCTTGAACTTTAGGTGGCATTTGCTCACAGAAGTAATCTCCCCTAAATCCATGGGGCTACTTGTGGAAGTGACAGATGTCATAAATCATGTCATAAATGTGCTTCAGAATACATTTGAAAAGATAGAAATTCTGAACCGATTTAGAAAAAAAATTGTAGTAAGCTATCACTAAAAACCTACATTTCAAATTATTTGGTATGAATTCAGCGGTTTTCCCCATAATTCAGCCTTATCTCTAAAATCTGAAAAAGAATCCAACAAAAATCTTATTGGGGAAAAGAGATGTCTTCAAGTCACAGGAGAGAGTTTAGCTTGTGATTTGTATACTAACTTACTGTTCTTAAATCAAACCTGCATCTGAGATCTAGCAAGAGCTGTCTTTCTTATATCTGCATAGTAAATGCAAAATAAAATAAGAAACAGAAGTAGAAATAAAAATAAAATTGGTTGAGGCTTTTGTTAAGAAAGATACTACTGTCTAGAATTAACATGCATCACACACAAATGTTTTTGTTTCTCGTGGTCATTTTCCTTCACTCTTTTCTTAAGAAAATAAAGATTTTCAGAATTTCTCCTATGATTATGACAGTAATGTTACATTGTTTGGGACTTGTGATCCTAGGTTCAGTATTGTTGTAAAATAAGTGGAGGACTAATTCTATTTCCTAGTGAGCCTTGCATCTCCATTGCTTTTCTTGAAAACAAAAGTAGACCTTTTTGACAACATGTCAAAATGAATTGAGTTTGCTTCCAAGGATCAGAAAGAAGTGGAGTAATTTTTAGATCCCACGTAGTGTGATTGAAAAGATAGTTCCAACTATTTTGAGCTTGCTTCTGATGGACTGACTGAATTGAGGAGAAAATATGCTGCTACTATAAAGCTTGTAAGAAATGACTTCTAAACATTATAGATTTACATGGTTGAAAAAGCCAGCATTAATTTGAGGAATGAAATAGTTTGCAGGTAAGAATAGTCTTGTTTCCACAAATAAGTGTCTGTATTTAACTTTCAAATACTGAAGGGAAAAGCCTTCCTGCAAATTATTCTAATGCCTCTAGTGAAAAAAATTAAAGATGATCACCCTGTGCTCTTTCCACTCAATTTTTCACCTAACAAAATTAGTTAATAGATTACATTTCAAACATGAAAACCAAATCAAATTTCATAAAGGTCATGTAGTTCAAATGTATTTTTATGCTCTGATGAATTGATAGCATCAAATTCCAAGAATCTTTTAGTAACTTGCTAGAAGTAATTATTTTTTTTAATAGATGTCTGGAACACAACTTACAGCCTGTTGTTAGTAACATCATTATTGTATAAGAATTCCTGCTGTAGATATTTTAATTGCATGTTACTAGGTTTTCTGTTTGATTTAGTTTTGCTTTCAACAAAACATGTATACATAACAGTTATATCTTTGATCCTTCATGTAGATTGTAGTTCTAATCTACCAGCTGTAGTATATCTACTTAAAAGCATGGCACATCTTTATCTCAATTCTACTTATTTTCATTGTCAGATTTCATATTTTTTTTCTGTTGACAATACCTGTTAGGGTTTTTTTTTTAATTTTTGTTTTTGTTTTGGTTTTCGTTTTTTTGTGTATGTGAGCTCTTCTGAAAAAAACCCCAATACTTACTGCATATGTTCATTTTCTTGTAGACCTGGGCAAAGCCATATGAGAATATGCAAAATGGAGAAAAATACTGTTTACAAAGTTTACATTACAACTTTCTAGAGAATTTTCTGGAGCAAGACTAACTTTGCAATGCAAAAAGACCCCCCAAAGATTGATAATACACAACTATAAATAGAATATTTTTATTAGTAACTGGATCGCTTGTTTTACATATTTTTGTTTGTCTAAGGGTGAGCAGAGGAAGCATTTTAGCAAGACAGACTTTACAGAATTTACAAAATGCTACATATTGCTAACAGTGCTTACCTGTGCTATCTGTGACCAATTGAGTCAAATCCCTAGAAAGTTTTACCTTTTTCAGAAATGTTGACCTGAAAGCAATGTCATGTAAAATGGTATCATCAGCCAGTCAACAATCTGTGGCCATTCTTCTGATACTTTTGAAAACACTGTCCTCTACTGGTTGTGATTTTGGAATAGAATACTCAAGAATTGTATCTTCAATGGCAGGTTTCCATGGACAGGTCAACAGACCATGAAAAACTTTTGTGAAGATGAAAAAACTTTAATTATTTTTAATAATATATAAAATGCACTAGTTCTCTAACCAATACACACTTCCTTCTTGGATGGTAATAACCATTAGTAGTAACAAAAACCCAAGTTAAACCATGATTGTTGTTTCCGCCTCATTTACTTCTCCTCCCTTCAGTGTCTTGCTTTCATGCGATTTTTA
>VXBC01001943.1:35555-52361 GCA_013399945.1 Ploceus nigricollis | reverse complement strand
TTTGATTGTAAGGAACTCACAAAGTGAAAAGCACTTCCACAAAGTCATCAAATCACTACATAAAGAAAGGAGATATTATAAAATAATCTTATTCTTGGTATGTGTAATTCATTAGAATCCATAAGACAAGAGTAAACTTGGCATCAAGGGTATCTGAAATCTGCTTATAAAAATCATATTGCAACAAATCTGAATTATTATTACCTTTTTTTGTTTTAATGATCTCATTTGAACAACAATTGCTCTATTTTGTGACTCTTCAGGGATACATAAGGAGACCCACTAGAAAAGAGACCATTAAAATGCAAATGAAAATTCCAATCACCTGAACACTGGCAATTCTTTTCTTCGCCAGGACTAAGATGTAAGAAGATCAAAGGAACATTTGAAATGTTAGATTTCAAGAGGGGAAACGGAAAAAATAACAGGTCCAGGAAAAGAAAACACTTTAGAGTTTCCATAGTAAAAAAACCAAATATGGCAGTACACTCATTTCCGAAGACAGGACATTTCAGTAGATAGAAAATATTTGTATTAAAATAAAAATCATTTTAAAAAAACCCATGATGAAATCTCCCTTTAAAAATAAGTACAGAAATCAATCTTTCCTTATATGACACGTTTATATCATGAGAAGAAAAGTGAGGGCCAAGGTCAAGGAAATAAACTTGATTACACAGAGTTTTTATACTATAGGGATGATAAACAGGTTTTTAATACTGGACAAACAGAACAGATATACTCAGACTTCTCACAGGAGAAAACAGCTCTCCTGCTTTCTGAGAAGATTACATACTGAAGAGGGAGACCTTTTACATTTCCGTTTATGTCTCCTGTAAGACTCTTCCACATTTCACAGGACCTGCCCACTGGGAGCAAGCAGAAAGTAGCACAGTAGGAAGAGTTGTGTGGAGCCCAAAGAAGGGATGCGACAAAGGTCACATCTATTTCTTGGAGTCAGTGGAGCTCTCTAAACTTTTGTAGACCATCATCACCATTGTGAAAATTTCAGCATGCATTTTTTGCAGAGGCCTCTTGGGCCAGAAAAGTGGGATAAGGGAAGATAAACTGGTTTCTCCTGCCACCTTGAGCTGTTGATCTACCTGTTCCAGGAGGACAAAGTAGATGGAGAGGTCATAGAATATTTTCTTTGGGATTGAAAGAGACATTTGATGCCAATGTTGAACTATGATTACTGTACAGGGTGCAAGAGTAAGAGGCAATTTAGAGCTTCAGAGAAAAGCTTTTACTCTGGGGTGACACAGTAGATGCAAGACACCAACCTCACCAGGCTGCAGGCTGTAGTGGAATTCTACTCTAGATATTTGTCTTGATGAAAAGTGTTTGTATTTGCATTTGGAAGAAACTATGCATCAGTTGCATAGTTTTTTTTGGTTGGTTGGTTGGTCTTTTCTTTGTTTGTTTGTTTTGGTTGCTTTTGTTTTGTTTTGTTTCTTTGGGGTTTTTTGTTTTATTTTTATTTGGTTTGGGTTTTTTTCGGTTTGTTTTGTTTTATTTTGATGTATTTAGTATAATTTGGATGCCACTAATATCCTATAGTGTTGCACTGCTTGGTTTGTGAGGGCAACACAGCAGGAAATGGTAAATAGACATTTTTTGACAGATAATTGTAACAACCCTTGGCCAAACTGGTACATCTACAGAGAAAGGAAAGTAGAAAATAAGCAAAGTATTACTATTTAAAAAAATAAAACCTGTCTGCTCTGTTGCAGCAAATTTTAAAATATTTAAACTACTTTAAGTAATCATCCATATGTGTATCAAATATGGCCAGAAAATTATTCTGGTGGAATATTCAACAATTATTAGCGTGAGGGTCATGCAAAGAATGGAGAAACACCTTGTTAGGACAGATGGCTATATTTATGAGATATAAAATCATAGAACCAGCAAAGAAAAGAAAAGAGACATTTAAATCATCTATCAACTCAGTATTACCTCTGGAACTCTGAAACCACTAAATATTTTTCATAGAATGTTGTGCTCCATAGGCTTCTTTGGTCCATAGGCTTGTTTATTCAATAGCATCCAATTCAAAATTGCTTTCCAAAATGTTTCAGAACAGGTTTTCCCATCTACATCAGAGAAGAGCAGAATGACAGCTTGAAAAACATATTTTAAGACAGATAGTTTTGTGTCTCATTCTTGAGCACACAAAGCTATGTATTTTTAAGGGATTGGCTCAGACTAATGAAATTGAATAAAATTATTATGATCATCAAAAGAAAATAAAGGAGTCTGACAACAGAAGCAAAGCAAAAATATTCTGTCCCAAAGCACTCATGAGAAAGAGAAGAGAAAGTGGAGGTGCTAAACCAATTCCTTGTCTCCACAGCATAATCACCCCCAGGCAAATGAAAGCTAATATATAATCTCATGTGGGGCAACTTTTATAGCGCTCTGGACCTTTTTCATTTGTTTTTACCTCACTAATAATTCATTTGGCCTGAGGGACCATTAAAGTCAATGGAATTAACTCAGACTTGAAATCCTACATCCAGTTCCATCTCTTCTTTTTCACAGGTTATAACAACTTGATATGATGGAAGTCCTTCTGATGAGTAAATGTTATTGTTAGCTACCTATTATTATTAAATGCTCTCATCATTACTCTTGCATGGTTTTAAAATCAGCCTAATAGATACACCATGTTTATTATACCCACACCACCAAGCATTAAGAATTAATAGGGATTTTGTGATGAATAATTATCTTCTGAGTTATAAATAATAAAATAGAGACTGTAAACAACAATGGTGAAAGGAACTTCATTATCAGGGCTCTCAGAGAAATATTTTCCTGTCAAGTCTAAAACAATGCCATAAACTTTTAAACTTATTAAAGATTCTCTTTGCCTTATTCTTCAACTCCATTAAGTGCTACCTCAAATATTGGTGCTTCAAATTTTGAATCTAAGTCCCTAACACTATGCTTAAAGAACCCACATCTGAATCTCCAGTCTTGAAGTCACATTTTATTCTTGACCAAGAGAAGATGAAAATATTTATAGATGTGCTTTCTTGAATCATGCAGCATGTAGACAATTGAAATGTCTTACCCCAGTCACTTTAATCACAATGGCAAGAAAATGCTACACTATATTCTAATTACAGTAGATGAGTACGAAGTTCTTTGCAAAATAAGCTGGATACAAAAGAGTGCTGCTGCAACCACTGTCCACTATGAAAATTATGATCAATATTAACTATGTATTTTGAAGTTTATGTCATCCTTGCAAAGACAATACATCAAACAGGAAGAGGAGGGCAGAGATGATAACTAAAAACTCTTGACTAACATTTGATAGCTCATTTGACATCAAGAGTAGACTGTTTAAAACCATTATCTCTTGTTTCATGAAGAAAATTTAGGAAAAAACAAAAACACTCTTTTAAAATATTGTGTCCATGTAATTAATCTTCAGAAAATTAATCGAAATGTTGCAGCTTTAAGAGAAATAAACATTTCTATTATATGCTATCTTTTGTCCTTATGTGACTTTGATATTCTGATCCTGATATTCTATTTTGAACACTGTTACCAGAAAAAATAGTTTAAATTATTCTGTTTGTCTTTAACTGACAACTTGGTATTTATTATTGTTTTGTTAAAAATATGACCAATGGGTTGAAAGAACCAGGTATTGAAGAACAGTTTCTACAGATGCAAAACTGCTCTCTTGTACAACATTTACATTTTTAAACTGAATTCTGATTTCATTCAAGAGAAAGGTGAATTCCCAATTAACTTTGTTTGGAATTACAAGCGTCCTGTTACACATCTTGGCATCTGAGAAAAATTGGTTTAATCTTAGTCCTATTTTTTCATTGTACTTTGATGTCTATTTGACCTAAGCATCTGGACATCCCTTTCTTTTACAAAATAAATTTAAGTTCCACCAAACTGTGTCAGAAATATATTATTCAAATGTATTCACCAGAATGAGAGAACAGAGCACACATAGGAATAGAAGTGGTATTGTATCAAACAACTTGTACTGGCAAGCTCCAGGTCAGCTTTCCATGTCAAAATATACTGACTACAGAAACCATACAGTTTACTCTATGGCAATGTCATGTTCATGCGTGACATGTCTGTCACCTTTTTAGAAGCCTTTGCAATTCTTTGTAAGGATAAATTTGCTGCACATAAATATGTCATTTAGCAGTGAACATTTTAGCCTGTGCAGAAATTTATATGGACAATAACCTATCAGTAACTACACTACTTTGGATTATGATTTCAACAAATTCTTCTGAGTGAGCAACACTAGATCCATCTCAGCTTCTCCACTGCAATCAATAAATACCTGTAGAAATAATGGCATCAACATTTATTCCTGCAACAGAGCCATGAAAACTTGTCATCCCCTACATGTAAAGCCGACAACACCATTTAAATTTTTAAAATATTTTAATATTTTTTCAAATCCTCTGACAAACAAAAGTATGTTTTTATATATAGGTGAAGATGGTCAATCTGCTTCCAAATATTTTCTTGGAAAGCTGGTGTTGGGAATAAAAGTCTTAAATATTCTCCCTAAAATTCTGATTATGGAAAGAATTTCAAGGAACTAAATTGAATTCCTTTCCCCAGTAAGAACCTCTTCATGCTGGTAAATTCAAAATTAAAGGATAGGGCAGGGGATCACAAAATTAATGAGTAAATTTTTGTATAGTCAGAAAGAAGCCAAATTAAGTTTGCAGCTACATTCTATAACCAGTCTTTTCCCTCCATTTTTTTCCTTGCTTTTGCAATTTAAACAGTGGTATTTAAAATGTGGTATTTTGATGAGACAACTTTGAACATTTATTAATGTCATTAGGAGATTATATGGAATGAACGCACAGATTAAGAATACCAGAAAGAAATTATCCTCTGCTCAAGTACATGGTTGCAATGTTGCCTCCAGGAGGATTTTTAAATTGCTATGCTTGGTTATGAAGGATACATGGCTTGCTAAAACAGGTCATCCATTGAGCCCCTGCTCATCCAAACCCTCACAGCACATAACCTAAACACGTTCTGTGAATGCTTCCAATTGCACATCCCCTTATTGCTATTCTCATAGTGAGAATAGGCACAGGCACTAAATGTTTCTTAATAAACATCTCTGGCTACTTCATAAAGCTCAAACCCAGGGAATGCTTCTCATGGATTTTCTGGCAGATTTGCATGAAATGTAAGTATCGTTTATGCTATTTCTACAGACACCTGCTCCTTTGGGCAGGATTTTAAATCATGGTCTAAGATGGAAAGCATATTCATCACATGTAGGTCCTCCCTAATACACTGTTTTTGTCTAAGTCTAGTTTCTCCACTAGAAAGCATAATTTTCAAAACATCTTCAAAGTATCTACTATACAGACTGACCATCTTCATGGCATGCAATTTTGATTACTCTCACTTCCTCTTTTATTTCTTACCCTAGCTTCAAGCTTCTGACTGTCAAATTTTCACACCCCTTATATATGGCAAAACCAAATATACTTCTCATATATTTTTTTGGAGCAAAGTTTTCTTCAAAAAACCCAAACCAGCTCCTGCAGGCAAAATAATACCACCACCACCACAAAAACAAACAAACAAAAAACCACTCCAACCAACCAAAAAAAATCCTTTTTGTTGATATGAGTTCAGAAGTTGTCTTAAATTTTTTTTCCTCTTATATAGTCATGCTTCCCCATATACACTATTCCTTTCCCCAAGTCACTATCAATTCTTTCTACCAAACTTTGCAACTTTCACGTGCCCAATCTCTTTTCCTTAATGAGTCCAATCGAGCTGTAACAGTAATTCTCATAAATATGTACTAAATTTATCAGAAATATGTGCTAAACANNNNAGAAATATGTGCTAAACATTCAAAAAAGCATCCTTTTAATGTATTTTCTTAATATGAACTAAGTATACAAAATATGACCTTCAAACTTACTGTTGCACCATGTAACAGACCTCTTCTTAGAGTCCTGTGATTGTGTTTGTGTCAAACTCTCCACTTCACTCCCATGTCTAATGTTTTCTTGAGCCATACTTTTATCATGATGAGATATATTACTTGTTCATTTAAAAAACATTACTTAATAAGAAGTTTTCTGATAAAAAACCATGCTGAGCTCTATCAAAATGCATAGGAACTACCTAGACAGTCAATCATGCAAGTATGCAAAACCATGCAATTTAACAACTAGGGATGGATATGTTTTGGTGAAGGAAGGCAGCAGAAGAATTTTAAGCATCAGCTTAGCATTTTACATCCCTGTTGCCCCTTCCTGCTGCTGTAACTCATGTATTTCATGTAAGTCTACCAGTAACTCAGGTATTTCCAGATGCTGCACAGTGACTCATCTCCTACAGAGTCAGTTTCAGGTTATTAATAGCTTGACTTGAGAAGACAACAGACTGAGAACCCCAGAAAAACATTAACCTGTAGCAGCATATCATAACAATATTTACTGTGAAAATATTAACAATGCAATAATGTATATTAAGGTATAGCTACACAAGAGTGCTTCTAAGAATAACTCCTACAAGAAGAAAGAAAAAACTGTTATCCCAACAGAACACCTAATGCATGAAGTTTTTGCCAAGGACATGAAAACTGACTTCTATCAAGGACAGCTTTTCATGATTTTTGCCCATTTTATCAAGGACAGGTTTTCATGATTTTTGTCCCACAGAAATATGGAAAGAAGAAGATTGCTCAGACACGGGCACAGCACCCAGATGAACAACATTAGGAAACACAGTAAGACTAAAACATCAAATAAGANTCTTTTTTTCTTTCTTTTTTTCTTATATAGACCAAGAGATATTCTTATTGTCTGACACAGTGGAGATAGCAATTCACAGCTCAGTGTGGGGATCTGAAAGGCAGTATTTCAAATTGACTATCACAGACAGGGCAGAAGTTATGATATTTCTACTTCCTTTGCTGTTAGCCTAGAAACAGTAAAGCTCCTGCTGGCTCTCTTATCAGAGATGTGGACAAGCTAAAGGAAAGATCAAGATCACCTCCGGTAAAAACAAGATGAACACCCCTGTGCTTTCATATAAATGCTCAGCTTCTGGCTCAATACAGAGTGACTCATGAGTTTCAGTAGTATATTAGATCCTTTCTGTACCCACCTATATAATTCACATTGTATATACATTAAAATACACTGTGTATTCTATAAATCTATGTTTCATGATTCTTAGAAGGTAATCCTTCAATGAGAAGTCTAACACAAAAGATGTAAATATGCCTTACATTGAAAAGATTTTTTTGATGGGAAGCTATTTATTCATCAGCAAAATCAGCTTAGGTGGCACAACTTATAGAAATTAAAGATACACTTACTCTTGGAAGTAAATTTATTTAAAGATATTTCATTTCACTCACAAGACTTTCAACAGCATTAGGCAGAGCTCAAAAAAGGGTCCTTAACCTACACTTACAAGGAGAAGACTAGAAATTATATTGATGAGCTAGAGTTTGCAGGATATACTAGGAACTAATTCAGAATTCAGGTCTTAATCTCATATTGTTTATGAGTTGCGAGATCAGAAAAATCAATCAAAACTCATTTATTTGGTGAGATATTTCACTCTTATTCACTTGTGCGGTGTTTTGTATCTCAGGAAGCCCCATCTGTCTGTGTCCATGATTTGTAGATCATACAATTATCTTGGAAATCTTTGCTTAACTGAAGGTTCTCTCTTGCACAACAGGAGAAGGTATGGTAAATGCTGTGGTGATATGATGTCTTCGTCATATCACCACAACTGGTGATAATTCAAATAATTGGCTAGAGTTCAAGGTGTGCTAAGAATGTTAGATTGAAAATTTAGCCAATGCCTTTGAAAACAAAGTTAGAATCATTAAGAAATGTTATTTTCTTTATGTAGGGTAGAAATGTATCAAAATGCAAAAAATCTGACTCCTGCCTTTCCTCAGAATTCCACAGTATGTGCCAGTTGTAGCCATACTGAGTTATGAAGGGCTTTGTCATCTTTGCCAAAAACATTCCTATTTATTTTGCCTGAAATGCAACAATTTTTACCAAGTAAGGAGAGAAGTTTCAAGGTAGTAGATGTCAATTGTTTATGGACTAGATTCAGTAAGTCATTACTCATGAGACTAACTGAACTGGTTATTTCCTTTAGGAATTACAAGAGTTCGCAGTTTGATGCATAGTTTACCATCCACTTAAATACAAAGAATTTGTATTTAATTCTATTTGTATTTAATCCTATAAACCTTATTCTTGTCATTTTGTATTCCACACAGTAATGAACTTAGCACATATATTTGCTATAAACCTGATACTATAGTTTGTTATTAGTGCCAAGATTTTTTGATGTTCTTCTACAGACAGGTATATGTTAATAATAAATTGTGAGCACAATAGAAATAGAAGTTTTGTTCAAGAGTCACTCCCAATCACAAAAAGAAAACAATAACCATACAAATTGAAATGGCAACATAACTTCACATGGTCTTCTATTGCAGAATCCAAACTCTTCCATGTTTCATCCCCAGTCTTGTAAAAACAGAAGTTCGTTTGGAGTAATAGTGAGTACATACATCTTGTATTCTGCTTTATTATGTATGAACAGTTTTAAAATATGTAGGAAAGCTAACATTCAGAACATCCAAGACTCATATTCCTTCACATTTTGGCTTTCCACAGAAAGAGGTGAACATTTTTTTTAATGCCCTTGCTTCAGAAATTGCAGAGTTTCTGCAGAGTTTAAAAATTCTCTTTGGTATAAAAAAGAAACTATGAGTCTTACTCTTGACCCAAAGGGATTTTCTGTGCAGAGAAGTGAATATGTGCTGAAACAGTGTGTCAATGGCTTCAAATACTGCAGTGAGGTTTGCTATATGGGAGGAGCAGAGGGAGGGAGGGGTAATTGAGAAGATCCCAGAAGGGCAAAATCCTATTCGCAAGTGGTTGAAATTCATCAGAACAAAAAAGCAAAATTGGTGTTCAGGTGACAAGAGAGACAGGAAAAAGTCACACACCAACTCTAGGACATGAAGAGAGCAGCTTGAAAGCTCTGACTATCAGCTACCTGGAGAGTTCTTAAAGACATGTACTTGTCTTGTTATCTATAGTAGAAGAGCTGGAGGAAGGACAAAAAAGGTTCAGATTCAGGATTAAAAACTTCTCTGAAAACCTTTCCTACCCTGACTGCTATTGAATAGAGGAACTGGGTTTTATGAGGAAAAGCAGAAATATCTGGCCTATGTCAGTATGTATATACAGAATAAATGTATTTATAAAGACACAGGGGTATGCATGAATATACACATACATATATGTCTATATATGTCTGTACACATGTATTTGTTTACAGATAGAGATACATTATGTAGATGCTTTAATATAAATGATTATTCATTTGAGGGTTTGTTTTCTTAAGTCATCTCACCTTGCATTTCCCTTATAAGTGTTAGGCTGGTTTCTATACATATTTTCTGGGGATCCCACCACTGACAAGCACCCCTCATTTCAGTCATCTCTTTTAAGAAGTTATTAAACTAACTAGAAAGTTCAAGGATTAATATATAATTATGAATGTATGTAGAATTTAAATTAAAGTTGATTGATATGGTTATATGTAGGATGTAAAGTCTCCACCTGGCAATCAAGCATGTCTTGGAGCCCACTGTTGACTTAAACAAAATAAAAAATTGAGGGTATATCCCATAAAACATGCTTGGGAGGAAAGTGGCAGCGGGAGGGGGAAAGGATTGTCCTAATCTCTGAATTTACATTTCTATGCCCACCATGCTCCCTAAACAGAAAGATAGTAGAGAAATTGTAAAACATCTGTGATAACTGAGATTGCTGCAAACTTAGAGTACACGTAGTTTTCAGTCAGGCTGTCATTTTTACCCAGGGGTGGGGGTTTTGGCTTTTGGTGAATTTGAAGAAGTTCTGCACCTAAAGGCTTTTTTGTTTTCATCACTTCCCTTAACCAGTCTTACTAAAACTTTTGCCTGAATCTGGTGTTTACCTGTACTGATTTTTCTTGGTAGATGAACTGTCCTCAGACAGGTAGGTAGGCCTGTCCACAGGAAGGCACTAAATAGTTCAGAGAGTCCCTGGTGGAATGCAGGTTGAAGCATAAGATGCAGAGAACACCTGGTCAGTTAGTGCTTGAATTGTATTGCAGCAACATCTGCAGGAAATTATTTTCTAGTTTCACTTTGCTGATTGAGAAAAGATGGCAAAACTCTTTTCAGAGGGCGTGCAGAGACTTTGAAGACGTTAGAGCATGTAATTTACTTGGTTAATCTAATTTATTGAATCCCCAGTATCAATAAATGCCATGGGATTAACAGATTGGGAGCAGCTCTGCTGAAGGAGGATGTGGAGGTGTTCGTGAATGATCACAGCCCAGAAAGTGAAACCTGTCCTGGGATGCATCCAGAGCAATTTGGGCAGCAGGGCAAGGAGGGGATTTTGTCCCTCCACCTTATCTTGGTGAGACCTCACCTGAAGTGCTGCATCCAGCGCTGGAGTTTTCAGTACTGGAATAGCATTGATTTTTTGGACCGTGTCTGGGGGGAGGACACAAAATATGAGCTGTGCCACCTGTCTGTGAGCAAAGGCTGAAAGAATTGGGGCTGTTCAGCCTGAAGAAGAGAAGGCTCTGAGGAGATTTGTGCCACTTCAATTCTTAAAGATGAGGACAGATTTTTAAGCAGGCACTAAAGAAATAGGAAAAAGAAATAGGAAAAAGGTTTAGTGGTTTAAAACTAAAAGGAGATAGATTCCAACTAGACAAGAGGAATAAGCATTTTACAATATGGGTAGTGAGATGTTTCACAGGCTGCCCAGAAAGGAGGGGGATGCCTCATCCCTGCAAATATTCAAGGTCACGTTGGACAGGGTTCTGAGCAACTTGAGCTGTTTGAACATGCAGAATGAAGCTAATTGCAGGGTTTTGAACTAGGTGACCTTGGAGTGTCCCTCTCAACCCAAACCAATTAAGGATTCTACCTAAATTCTTTGGAGAAGGATTTTACCAGCCAAAACTGAGCCAGATTTCTTTCTTCTGAACCAGTCTTTGTCCAGAATAAGAATTAGTGGGTATGAACTAGGCCATGTCTGCCAGTTGACCTGACTGAAAGTAAACAGGGATCAATTGAGGCTGTCTTATTTTGTCAAGTTATTTTGGATTGTAGAAGAAAGAAATTTGTCTTCTTTTCTTGATCCCACTTATTTTTTAGGGTTTCTCATTATTGGATAGTATTTCTCACCCACATTCCTCTTCCACTTTTCAAGGGGGTGAGGGGGTATGTGTGAATGATTGCTCGGTAGCTATGTCTCTGACAACAGGTTTTTCAGGGTGAGTGTTGTGTTATCTCCATCTTTTCCTGTATGTGAGTCCCTTAGCTAACGCAGGAGTGAATCTTTAACAGTTATCTGTTGTTAAGTGTATGTCTCCAACTTAGAATGAGCTCCATTTCTTGTTAGTGAAACAATTTGTCATGTGTCAGGTAATATGCACAAAATTGTACTGTACAGCCCTATAGAGGGTCTGCTCACGTCTAAGCAGGATGTGTTTAAGTGAATGAATTAATCAGGGCATTCCATTTCTATTGTCGCTGCTTTTCTTCCATAAATCATCTTCATTTATTTCATCCTTAATTGTGGAGCTATGACCTTGTGTTTTGCAACCTTTTCTTTTATCTCATTATCAACCTAAAAGATTTGCACATATCATCTTTAATTGACACCTCTGTGTGACATCAGCAAATGGAGAGGAAATAGATTACTGAGAACAGCACAATGTTCTAGTCATTGCATCAATTATGTTTCACCAAACCACTGGGGACATTTGGGATTTTCTAAGTGACTTTGGGTAGGGAGAATTCTAAACTGAGGTCATGAAAAAAGCCAGACAATTTCTTAAATCAAAACCCTCACAATTAAAATTTTCTTGTACACCTTGATGTGAGCCACTAGTAAAATTGCACAGAAGTGCCAAGGACATAAATCTGGGTTTTAGAGTCCCCAAGAACCTGGGGAATATTTTGTATCCTTTACCTTGGATTGTTTAGTATAATGTGATATAAAATTTCATGCAGAGTATCCAGTGTACAAAAGATTCACAAACCACTAGCATCACAGGTTGTATTAAGACAATACAAAGAAAAGAAAATTCACATAAGGAGCTTGCAAATTTTTATCCCCTGTCCTAACAGCTTTTATAACATCATGCATGCTTTAAACAAAACAGATGTAGACATGACCTCTTTGAAATTAATATTGATGAGTACTGTGTTGAATGCATTCAGGCCAAAGAATAATGTTTGAAATTTTCTTGCTCACTATAATTTCTAGAAAGCAAGAAAATAGGAAAGTGGGGAAGCACTTCTGTGCTGTCCTGTCATCTTACAGTACAAAAGAAAAAGTAAGGGTTCTAGGTTTTCTAAAACTCATCTATTTCCAGGGACATTTTCTATTGTTTGTTGTATTTGCCTTTGAAATGGAAATTTCAGAAACATTAAATTAAAGGTTTTAATAGCCTTGACATTTCATCATGTGCTGTGTAAAATTTAACATTGCATACTGTTCTCTATGACTTTGCAGGAGTAAGTAAAAACACAGTAGCTAAACCACATAGCTTAAGAAATAGATCACTGCTTTGAAAACGTAGCAAAAAATCTAGACATGATCCTCCAATCCCAGTCACTGAACTTCACAGTGCACTGAGCTTGTCAAACCTGCAGCATTACTATTAAGAATAGCTTTTTTCCTTGAAAAACAATCATAAGTTTATCTGTTTAAGTCATTTGTCTCCCATAACATTGGTACTGAGAAGAAAAGAAAAAGCAATTTTGAACAATTTTGCTTTTAAGGCTAGGAATTAACTAGGAAATTTTACCCATCTATCTTCAGAGATTATTTATTATTTAGGAAAGTTTCATTTTATTATTATTACTTTGGCAGGTTTTCAAGTAAAACAGGACTATGCTTTACAGTATATGACTATATATAATTTCACTACAGTTTACCGTGTACTCCTTATCTGTTGCGGTCATGTCAGACCTTGTGAAATAACTCAGCATTTCAGCCGAGTTGCTCTGTGTCAAATATCTGAGTAGAAGCTTATTCAAATGTAAAACAACAGTGAGAGAAAGAGGGAGAAGAATCTCTTCTCCAGCAGCATCCTGGCTTACAAATATTTTCAAATGTGCTACGCAAGTGCTAGGTAAGATAGGTACAGTGATCTTACCTAGTGCTTACAAAGTTATGTAAGGAACATAAAAATCAGTTTAATAATGAATAATCTAAGTTACATTAATGATATTATTTTTTCACATACATTAAAGATTTTTTTGGCACTTATTTTCAGCTATGTATTTTTCCTCTTTTTTTTTTTTTCCCCTCCAATTTTTGCAATTGTTTTTCAGAAACAATTGCAAAATGCAAGTAAAGTGGACATGAGTTCCCTCTGCTTAAAAAAAGCAAACTTATCTCTTCAAGACATAGCCATGATTAGCCCTTTCTCCTTCCCCTGTATTTTATCAAACAGAGTCATGTCTAATTTGTCCCCATGAAGAAAGATGTGTGCTTGAAAAAATTATTGAGCTGGACAAAATATAGCAATGAATATGGTAATGAAACTTTCAGAATTGTCTGAACATTTTGTAACTTTTAAACTACCTTGTCCCAAACACATTTCTACTACAGGAAACATGTTTCACTACCTACTTCAGTTAGCCAAATGTTTAATAGATGTTAGTTACAGTAATAAATTGGGTCATTATAAAGTCATAAAACCCTTTTCTTTCCTAGAAATACAAAAAAGATGGTTGCTGTATCCAGAAAAGCTTAACTGACTATAAGCTTGGAGGTAGATTAGCAACTTCCTTCATAAGCCTAACAAAAATATCCAGCATTTCTAGTTGCTTCCTTTTGTGCCGTTTTCTCACCCAAACAAAAACACATGGTGACAAAAAAAAAGGAATTTCTCAAACTGAAAAAGAGTGTGAAAACTAATGAGTGGCTGAGCATGAGCAACATCTTCCAAGTAGTTATGCCCTGATATACACAAGACTGACTAATTTTTTCCTCATGGTCCTCCTTTATCTTGAACCTTTTCTTCACACAAATATGAAACAGATCTTGGAAATAGAAAACTATGATTTCCTTGCATCCAATTGTATGAATCTACACGTCTTTAGTTAGAACCAGTCCTTACTTGGCCATCTCATCTGTTTTCTTCTCAGACCTTTTTTGGATTGTGATTGGCATCTCTAGTTTCAGTACCTTTTCTTAACATCATATGGCTAATGGGTTTGAATATAAAATAGTATCTTTTCTCCAGTGACTCTGACTGGCTGTTATAAGAGTAATTTGTGCCTCTTTCCTGTCTCATTTCCTGATTAATTGCTGTATTTCTTCCAACCACAAAAAATATTCTCTACAAATCACTGATATTAATTTTCATCATCCTTAAACAGGCACAGACTTCAAACCCAGGTCACTAAGGACAGTGTAACAACGCAAGTGTAATTTAAAGCCAATATAACACATCTCTATCCTATACAATTTGGAAGATGGACAACTGGTTTTACCACATGCAGATCTTGTGATCTACACTGGCTTTGCCCTGAAATATGTTATTCACTGTTTTGTGCCTCTTTGAGGCCACATATCAGCCACAGTGATCTGATCTAAACAACTGCCCACAAGGTAGTATTTATTATCATTTACTATTCCAAGGTGAAAGGCAGCTATAGTTGTTACCAGAAATTGAAATCTCATGATTCTGCAGTTATTTCCCATATCCCTCCTGGGCATTTATACCTATTTCTATCCTGCATCTCCAAAGCTCTAACCCTTAGCTGAGAGTAGTTTGCCTTCACTACTCAGTCCTGCTGTGCTTGCACTTTCTCTTCTAGTTATGTCTCAATTAAACCATAAAGTATTGGGTATCCAACTGACCTTATACGAAAATAACAGAACTATGTGACAATTATGGAAAAAACAAAGTAAAAATTAATTTAGTAGTACAGGGATGAAATTCAAATTGTGCAAGGTTTGAAAGCAAACATATTGATATCCAGAAAAATATTTGGACAAGAACAAGTGTCTTGATTCACAAAATCAGAAATCAGTTAATGAAATTCTGGTACATCAAAGATAAATTAAACTGTCTACCTGGAGTTCTTTAATCTTCATCAGGAAGATGGCAACATCAGGAGAAGAAAAGATGGGTAAAGTTACTAGGCCTCTAAATGTCAGAGTACCTGAGATCAAACAGTGTAAGGAAAAAGAAGCAGAGAGATAGAGAAAGCAGCTATTGTGACTGAACATGGAAATAAAATACAAATATAGCAGTTCATAAAGTCATGCCTCCTTAAATGGTAAGGATTACCAGTGGCAGACATAAAACTCTCAGGAGTAGCCACATGTTTTGTCCTTGCAATTTATTGTGAAATCCTCTCAACAGCTGTCAAAGTGAGAAAAGTACCAATTGTTCTCATAAGCTCTAGGTAATACCAGTTTAAAAGTCAAAGTTTAAGAACCCTCTTTTAAAAATACTGGATGTGATGTGCAGTAAAATTATTTTGTTTCTGATAAATTTTTATGCTTTTTTAATTAATTACTTTCACTGTCAGGCCATTTGAGCATCAATGAATTTCAGTAAGGCTGAATGCAGAAACATGCAAGGTTATTTTTGGCATGCATTTTGTATCTGGAAACAAGTGATGAACTACAACTTCAAGTAATGCTGTCTTACAAAAGGATTTATAGAGCTCTAGTTCTTTCTAAAGCATGTTGTGACAAGAGGAACTTTTACCATAATATTATAAAGGTTTATGTTTTAATCAAATCATATCACTACTGTCATTAATAATTATTGGCAGATTTAACTACCATTCTGTAGTTAAATATATTACTTACATTAATTGAGTAGAGTGTCATTTTACCTGACAGATCAAAGTGGAACACTGTTGTGGAGATGGCAATGGAAAAAACATACTTAAAATTTTGTTTCATTGACACTTGAATTAGCATGTCAATATCTGATTTCTTCAGAAAAGCCTCTGTTTTTAATCGACACAAGTGAAGCTACTTGGAAGCATACATTGATTTAAATTAGTCAAATGCATTTGTCTAAATAGGGACCAAGTAAGGATGTCATTTTATCTTTCTGTGTGTCTGTTTAAAATGTCAGATAGTCAAAACAGACTGAGTTTTCCTGTGTGCTTAAAATAGTGTTGAGCAAATGCTTTCTAGACATTTTTCAAATAAACACATTGTTACAAAATATTTTAATTATATTTGCTAATTATGTACATATTCACCATTGCATATATACAAAAGTTTTCTGCTTTACATTCCACTGATATCCAATTTGTTTATCAAAAAAAATTAATTAATATTAAGAAACCATTTTGATCATTAAATAGAAATGTGTGGCAATGAAAGGTGAATAAGGTGAAAAGGTGAATAAGAATCAGTTTTGTTTCAGAGCCTGAAATAGCTGGAAATGTTGTCCATGATAAGAAATTTTAACTTAGTTGTCTGGAGTATATAGTGAGAATAAAGTGTTTAGTATGTCCCTATTCTGTGCTACAACACCTCTGGATTTCAGATAACAGACCTTTCAGTTGGTGCCAAGAAAATGAGGAGCACAGGGAGGCTAACCACAGATTTTTGAGTGATTGCTTATTGTCCAGCTTGGCAGGTGACTGCTTGGCAGAGGCAAAGTGGAATTCAGTTCTTCAGTGTATTACCCTCATCATGACTCCCTCACAGAGGACTTCTG
>VXBC01001943.1:25285-35549 GCA_013399945.1 Ploceus nigricollis | reverse complement strand
TTACCTTCATCATGACTCCCTCACAGAGGCCTTCTGATATTTGCCCTGATTAGAAATTCAATAAAAGTGTGTTCTATAGCATTAGCAACTGGTAAAAATTGAAAGTCCTTTAAAAAGTCATTGAATTTTGACAGGATTTTCAGTCTTAACATCCTTTTAACCCAATTTTCTGAGTTTGGTATAGAGATGTAACACAAATACTTATTTAAACACTCATAAATTACACTAATTGCTCTTTCTCTTGGAATGTGTACAATCAGTGATTGGAAAAGACATTTTATTTTGTGTTTAGTTTTTTGCTCTCTAATGCAGAATAGAAAGACAGTCATCTTTGAACAGGATATAACAGGAATGAGAACCTGTCCACTGAATTAATTTTATTATTTCCTCACCTGAAGTAAAGAACAAACAGTTTCCTATAGGAGATTGTGCTCCAGATTGTGCAAGAAAATATCCCTCTTTAGCATTTCTGGAGCAGCTGGATGGAGAGATGGACACAATTGCTTTGTAGAAATTTTCATTTGGTGATGAGTCTGCAAGCAAGCAAGTTTGCAAGCAGACAAATTTTCATGGGCTTGTTTATGTATGGACCTCCTAATTGACACTAAAAAAATTAACAGGCATGGGCCTGTGGCCCTTATTTATTTGATAATTGTAGGGGTGGACTCAGACAGAATGGAATGTTTTCTCTTCTGCCTCACATACCTCAGCTGGCAGCAACACTTAACCTCAGATAGTAATAGGTCAATTATCAAAAATCACTTGAAGGCGTTTTGTGCAATCAAGAGCTTCAGTATCAACCTTTTGATTTGTTTTCAGTAAAATACATGTTTATTTCTGCTACTTGACAACAGTTGATACTGGTAAATTTCATGATACTCTTAAGTTTTCAGCTAAACAATACAATAGGGATTGCATTTATTCTACTGCTATCCAAAAATTTGTAGCTGTCCTTCTATGTGTAAACAAAAGGCATGCCCAACATAACCACAAAAAATAAATTACTGATTAATAGTCACTTTTGTTCTATATTCACAAAATATTATGGAATGATGATATAATTCTAACATATATTCTATTTTCATATTTTGGGAAAATGACTGCATGCATTCATCTGGAGTGCAAAGTGTTTCCATGCTCCTTCTATAGGAGAGCCAAGGTTATGTTGTGAGATGATAAATCCTGTGCTGTCCTCTGGCTGCTGATTGGATGTATTTGTGGGCACCAGGTGTATCCCTAAAATTGTTATACACAAACAAGATCAATTTACACAAGTGTACAGAAACAGAATTTAATAAGAAAGCATATGAGTCAGCTCAACTTTTGATACCAGATCAGCCGTGGCTTAGGTGTTCTTTCAGTAAATTCAAGACATACTTATTCAAAATTCCATTACTTGGAAAATAGTGGTAAGATATGGAGATTTCCCTCTAGAATCCTTTATTTTAGACCAGTGTAATTTTTTCTCATCACTGTATTTTTTTTATTATTCACCACTGACATAAGTTAGGCTTGTTTTGTTTTGTTTTGTTTAATAGCATGACTCCTAGCTAACTGACTTCCAGCAGAAATATCTTTTTTCATCCTCCTTGGCATCAGTGTTGCAGAAAACAGAAACCCTTGCTGTTGAGTTTCAAAACATCATTAATGCAGAAAGAGCTATAGACAACTATCCTTCATATATATAAGATATAAGGATCTTATTTGAGAAATGAATGCAGATAAAACAGTGCAGATCTTCACAAGTACTCTAAGTCTAGCATTAAGTTTTAGAAAATATGGTTTAATGCAATAAATACCATTGTTACATGATTTATAAAACGCATCTACTTGACTTCTGCCATATTTAATCTCAGCATATTTGTCAATTTTTCTTTTTATTGAAAATATGCAGTGCATCAAAAAATCAGAATTTTGTTTGAACAGGTCAATTCTCAAAAAGAGAATTTCCTTTATTATTTTTTATTTACCTTAGTCAAATTGTTTTATTATTTCTGTTTTGCACTAGTCTTTGGAGTATGAAATCTTCCACAGAATTCACTATTTCCAAAGTTATTTTCAAAGTTAACTTATTTTCATTTGTTCTGTGGACTTACACAGAAGCTTACCTATATATAATAGAAGTACTTGCAAAAAGAAGTTTAGTTAGATACCTTATCAACCTTAAATAGACAACCTGATTTCAAAACAGCCATGTAACTTCTAAGTTTGTCAAGTATTTGAAAGACAGCTATTAGTATAAACTCTATTCCCTTCCTTAGCTTACATTCACTTTGTGGTGTTTACTCAATACAACACACAAAAATCCCAGATATGAAGATCCATGTGAGGATTCACATTTGCCAATGAGGCAGCCTAGCCTGCCTGCCCACTTCTACCTTGGACTTAATGAAAGCCCACACAATAAATGTATCTTCCAAGGTTATTTCAGACTCCTGCTCCGTTTTCCTGTCCTTTTCACTACCCATTCCCTGTTAAGGTGCATTCCCCAATGCATCTTTTGCATCTGCAAAGACTGTCAATCTATTATTTTTCAAATTATTTTTCTTTTAGTATTATTGTGATGAAATTTCAGGCTTGTAAGTGTGGAGAAAACAAACACATCCTGAATCTCCCATACTTCCGTCCTACAAATAGATTTTTTAGAATCTGATCATCAAGGGTGATATTTCTAAAGATAAATTATTAATTCAGGGAGGGAAAAAAATTTGACTATAAATTTACTGTAAGGTTGTTTTTCATTTTTGAAAAACAGAGATGGCAAAGACTTCCGTTGTTACAAACTTTCAATTTGGAAAATCCTATAAATATCCACCTGAAAGAAATACAAAAACTTTGATACTGTTTTAAAAGTTTTCGTAAGACATTTAGGTAGCCTTTCAAAAGAAGTCAGAAGACCTCACTGCTGCTGTTTCAGAAGTGCTCTGTGCTGTTATTTATGCCAGAACTCAATACAAAAATAGATGATAGTGAGAAATACAAAGTTAAAAAAAAATTACTTATTACTGTGAATATCATCGTCCTCTACCTAAGAAAAAAGGACTGGGAGTGAGGACACTTGAAGGGGAGCCTGGAAAAGGCTCTGACATGGGGGGCTTATAGCTGTTCAGATGGGTGAGGAAAAGACAACTTCTAAGTAACAATAGAAGTCACAGAGCAGACATTAGTTGTTTAGTTACTTGAGGTTGGTTAACCTAGAGTGACCTAATCCAAGAACAGTAATAACTTAAATGTTTCATCAGTATTATTACTTTTTTACATTACTTGTTTTATTCCTGCTAACTTACTTCACCAGTCTTCCAATTTTCATACATGAATGGCTGTGAAGGGAAATTTAATAGAGCTGATAAAATACATAAGAAATAATTATAAGAAATTATATATTGGTGTAGATCAAATGTTGATATCTTCCAATATTTAATATCTAGCTTTATAATTTTTACTAAGAATTCCAGAATTTGCTAATGTAAATATTTGATAATTACTTAGACATTGTTAAAAGTGTCCAAACTACACTTCTGATATTGTATATGTTTCATAGGATTCTTCATGGTCTTACAAAAACATTTTTTTTAAAAGTGTTCCTTGTTAGCTGAAACACACTGTTCAGATAGAAAGAATAAACCCAGAGATATAAGTTCATCATATGTGAGTTGGGAAAGAGGAGATGGGTTTTTTTCTGTTTGGGTTTTTTTTCCAGATTAGTATGGCTCCCACATTAGTCTATCAATATTAATGGGACAGCATCCGTGAGCTTCCATGCCCTCCAAGATGAAATTTGCTACTTACAATTCCTGTCTGCACAGTGTTAAAATTCATCACTTTATATTTTTTCTTAGCATTTACCTTCTGGAGGAGAGATGTCATATAGAGATTTATAATGAGAAACCTGTAGTCATAATTAGATTTGGAAGCACCTTATTGATGTCTGAACTTGAATGCGTGCACTATAGTTCAAAATGTTCCCAGACCACTTCTAGATTGCACAGCAGCTGAGTGCATCGTACGCATCAGAGAACTGTCTGGAGAGCACGTTAACCTACTGCAGTTCTCACTTCTAGCTCCTTCACATGCACGGGGAAAGGAAGGAAGATGGGTCAAGGAGGATGCAAAGCAAAGGATACAAAGGTACTTTTCTGAGGAATTAGGACCTGTTTAGAAGCTCAAAATTATTCTTGGTCCACTGGCAAAACCTGGCACCTCTGTAGCCCATGTGAAACCTTGGCTGCCTTCCGCTATAGAAGAGCCATGCCATGAATACTTTAGATCAGGAAAGATTAATATACTAGAAAAATCAAATAGTATGTTTATTTCAAACAGCAGTCATACAGGAACTGCTCTACATTTTAGAACTTTCTGTGCTATTTGGTTATAAAGTACTTAGAAATTCATATTTGCAGCCTCCAAATGTCAGTCACGAGTAACTGGCATCCATATAGGTGGAGAATACTCACCTGTGGATGTTTCAAACCTTCACAGAATCAGAAGATAGATGATGAAATCATAAATCCAATGATATGCATTCAGAACAAATAAAACATACAAATTTTACTGAGCTGTGAAAGGTAAAAGAGACACTTGGAATTAATTTAAGAATTGGTATTAAATCCACTAATTTATTCATGTGGCCCATCACCTCAGATTGTTAAAGGAACAATGTACGGAGTATTTTTCAGGGAAATGAAGCAGAATTCTTCAAGAGAGCATGCAGAGTGCTTTTTTTTTTGGTTTCTTTTTTTTTTTGCATCCCAGCATACTGGTTGCCATATTTAGGCAGTGATAAAAGCAAGGTAGTGCCTAGGGACAGTTTTGGACTGAGCTGCATGAAACATTTTCACTCATATGTCATATGAATATGTGAACAAATAAGTCTTGTCCTCTGGTTAACAGACAAAGTTATCCTTTATTTTGTACCACGGTTTCCAAGAGTTTTAAGCATGTAAACGATCCTCACAAATTTGACATCCAGCATATGCTAAATCATTTCTCTGACAGTCGAGGCTCTTTATAAGAATCTAGCTTGGGTGCTTGCATAATTTCCATAAAAATATCTAGAATTGGTGCTTTTCTTAAAAGACAATGATAAGCGTTTGAGTCAGTAAGTTGCTGCAATTTATCATAATTCATTTTAATAAAGTGTGGAGAAGGTATATATATAACTCCGTGTCATCTGGTGATCAGATAAAACTAATACTATTGATTGCCATAGCTTTAATAGTTAGTATTCAGATATTTTACTCCACTTAGGGCACGACTACAGTCTTTTACACAGTCTATCTTCTAAAAGGCCTATATAAATATAGAGCTTTTAAAAGTTTACAGACCATAGTTTGAAACTATCATCTAAGAATAATTAAGTGAACCTTGCAGCTGCAATGAATATGTTCTTGAACCTCAAACACATTGTGTGTGTGCTCTTGAACTCCCTTGGTCTTCTGAAACTGCTGCATTCTCTATTTCAGTCAACCAGATACAAAAGTCCTTCCAGTTGACTTTTGTATGATTTTGATCAGGACCTGAATGTCCTGACTGTAAAATTTCATTTAAAATATTTCATCCATTTATAAACAAATAAATGCGTACTCAAGTATTGCACTAACAGCCTGAAATACTGTGACATGAGTGCTGTCTCTAAAACATAAAACAACACAAAACAGAGAAGTCACTGTGCCTGTCTCTGACCTGTGGTTGTCACTTCATAGGCTGCAGCTTATCCAGTCGATGATTGTTTTCAAAGCAATTTTACTTCCACTTTCTTTTTAGAACTTCATAACAAATATTTTACTTAAAAAAATCTAAGCTCTATACCATTCAATTAATTTTAGTCAAGTATTAATTTATAAATATTGCCTCATCTCAATTCAAGCGGAGAAAGGCTGAATGCCACCTATAAAGTCAATATGAGTCTTTTATAAAGCAGAAATCTCATCGAAATTTGCAAGGTCAGAGCTTAGGGGATTTTGCTTGTTGTCCTCTCAGGGTTTTCTGGTTTTCATTTATGGTTTTGGGTGTTTTTTTGTGTTTGTTTTGTTTTGTTTTGATTTGGTTTTTTTCTGACCAGTATTTGGCAACCTTTAAAAAGTGAAGGAAGGCATCTGGCTCTTAAAAGGTCTTGTGGTCTTTTAGCAGTGATTCCCTGGGAACTTGGTGTCTGCTGACCCATGACAGGCTACCTGACCGTAGACTGAGTAACAACACTGTAGGTGCTCTGGATTTCTAGCCCCTCTTAAATATTTTTAATGCTGTGTAAGTGACTTTCTTTGCTTCAGATGTGAGGGTCTTTCATCGAGGTGTAGAACAGAGAGCATGCAGTCCCACATCAAGAGCTATTAACTTTTTTTCTTAATTTTCTTTTTTTTTTAATATCCTTTACTTTTCGTTATCAAATGGAGAAGACAGAAGTCACCAGGATATCATCTGAATCCCCAGCATCCTTTAAGCTTATTAGTTATTCATTCAAATATTCTATTTCCCAGCAAAGCATCTCAACTATTCCATGTATTACAACAATCCTAAAGCAAGGAAAGAAATACGAAAGTCAGTCAAATACAAAACAATCAGTTGAGGTTAATTGCAAGTTAATGCCACAATTTTCACTTTAACAATATCTAAAGAAGGGTTTTGGGGAGAAAAAGTCAGGAGAAACATAGACCACAAGTTATTTTTTTCATGTGAATCCTTACGGAATTTTTTTATGGTGGTCATGAAAGTCATACACATAGTAGCACTTCTGAAGAAGTTTTTTAAAAAAGCCCTATTTTTAAAAGAATATTAATGTGTCATATATCAAATGAAAAGAAAAATCAGCTAAGAAACAAGGAATATCCATTATCAAGTGTATTATAGTTCTGAGCCTTTAGAAATCGTGTCACTTTACTTTGACAAAAACATGTAAGGATTAAAGCACTCCCATTTGCTTTAGTCCTAACAACCAAATTATGTAAGCAAATGCATTGCTTTATTCAGCAGTACCCAGTGTATATTAGCATACGATAAAACACAGGTTTATCATCTACTTAACAGATTTGAGTGTCATCAGCACCAACATGCAAATGAAGTTAGTTGACTGGTTTAATATTATGGCCCTGTCTATACTGAAAGTATATGCCAGTTATATGTTTATGTTGGCAGAGCTATAGTGAAAAACCTGAAAATCCAAGTCCAGCTGATATTGTTTTTCCTAGTCCATAAATTTTGCTTAATACATACTTAGAGGCTGGCATTTTCATATTACTGGAGAGATACTCCAAAGCTCACACATCATGTTGTCTTTTTCATTTACAGCGGATACTTTTTCTAATATAGTGTTAATTTGCAGGAACTCTGGTTCTCTGGATGGTATGAACACATGTAGCTGTGTGTCTCTTCATAAACACATGTAGAAGAAATAGGAGACTGTGAGAAATACAGAATTTTGTTTGTTTGTTTCCAGCATGTTATTATCAGATCAAACTGATTACATGTTGTGCAATAAATAAAATTTTAGGATAATTATTTCTGAAAATGTTTAATATTCAATATTGAAAACACATGATGGAAAACCTTTGGTTTTGAACTGATAGCCTCAATGAAACAGTGAGCAGAGAGTAGCAGCAGTAGTGTGCTAAGATTTATAGCAAACTGTCATTCTGAGGTAGTAATACAAAACTGTCCTACCAATAAAGTAAATGCTTTATGTCTAAATGGTTTCATCTCAATTAAATGTTAGAACAAATAATATGCTTTATGCCAATAATTTCTCTCTCTGTTTTACCCTTTTTCTCACTCCTAACTTCTTTCCCCTTTCCCCTCTGTACCCATCTGCCCTACAATGAAAGTATCATTTTTTAAGATCAGGATTATTAGAAGTATTAATGCTTACAAATGCTCATGAGTAACACAATCATGACTGTGCTTCAGACTCATTAGTAGGATTAGTCATTAAAAGTGACTCTATGATTTATCCAATGTTATTAGGATAAGTCATTAACAGTTTTGACTTCTGCTTTTCTGAGAAAAAGAAGTGCTCAGCAAATGTGAGTAGCAAAGTGTTAGCAGAAAAAAACTTTTGAATAGGAAGGATGAAAAAAAGATTATTCCAGACAATGTGGGAAATGTAAGAGGTTGCAATTAGCTGTGGAGAGTGACAGGAAAAATACAAAAAAAGAGAATCAAGACAAGGAATGGAGAGAAAAAGGAAAAGAATAAGTCAGGAAAAGATAGAAGGTTGCAGTAAATGCATTATTTTGAGGAATGAGAATAATTTTAAATTATCTTCTGAAATGAATACAAATTGAGTCAAAGGGACAGTGGATGAAGGCAAAAGATTCTTATCTCCTAAAGCTGAAGAATAGCCAGGTGATACATGAATTTCAGGATGCATAAATATAATGAATGTTGAAATTATAATAGCTGGCAAGGGACATGATGAAATATATTAAATACAGAATTCTAAGGTGACAAGGAGAAAAGTATCTATAAACCAAATATGTAGGCAGAGTTTGCTGATCCCAAGAAGTTAGAGCAATATAGCATTTGTACCAAATTAAAGAAAATGATTTTAAAAATTCAGGTAAGTTTAGAATATATATAAAATACAGTTTAAAAATTAATAATTATTATACAAAAGCAGCAAAGCATAGAGCTCCAGATAATTTACTTTCAGTGACTTTCTGCAAAGAAAAAATCTGAACAGGTTTTAGTTTGGTTTGCTTGGTTTGAGGTTTTTTGTTGTTTTGGGGTTTTTTGGGTTTTTTTCTATTACTAAAAAATGCAAGTGGAATTAGGTCTTATGGGAGGTTTTGTAAAGCATGATGAGCTCAAAAATTGTTAAACTTTATTTCTGTGACAGAAAGTCTTGATATGCTTAAGGTTACATTTTTATCATCACAGAGGGATTTAATCTGGTAATTTTCACTGTGGCACTCTATTAGATGAAATCCCTAATGTGTATTAAGCATTGAAAAGAATGCAGTTAGAAAGGCTGAGTATTGCAACATCAGATGTATATTTATATAACTGTTGAAAGCACTGGATGAGAAGAAAAAGAAAAAAAAGAAAACCCTGCCAATTACATAGTCAGCTATACTTTCAGGTAGAATAGAATGAAAATGGCAATGATTATTTATAAAAGGATCGGGATTTGTCCAGGCAAGTATAGTGATGTTTTCCTTCACTTGACACAGCATGTCTGTTTCTGCAACGAGAAGCACCTGCAAATTCTAGATTTTATATTTATTCACCAAAGTAAAATGGTAAATTCAAAACCTACTCTGCAGAACCATGAGGTTTCTTACCAGGACTTCAGTTTTCAGTAACAATCCTTTTCAAACAGTGGGAACTCAATCTGTTACTCTTTTCCTACTAGACTATATATTCATGTTCATGTTATTTTTATATATTTTAAAAAATTTGTTACTCTATTCAAACTAACATTTATATTTTTCAACTTTTACGTACTCTATCTCACAGCACTAAATTATTAAGAAGAAAAAAGTTGCCCAGTTTAATAGACTTTCTTTTCCTGGAGCAGTGGTGGTTGCACCTTTTCCTGGCAGATGCTGCTGCTGGTTGGGTCAGTACTGAGGGGATAAGAGACCTGCAGCTGCTCACTGGTCTGAACTTACAAAGCAGCTCACAGTGACAGAGACATCATGTGAATGACATCTAAGGGACATCTTACAGATCCTGATTTTGCTGGACAAAGATGCAGACATCCTGATGAGACAATATCATGGCATCCAAGGACATAGTAAAAATTAACTTTTTGTGAGTTTCAGCACTATTTCACTTCTTCCTTTCAAAGTCCTAAAGAAGATTGCCACCATGAATTCATCATTTTAGGGCCCTGTTCCAACACTGTCACAGAAGCTTCCAAATGTGTGTCCCTGGACAGAGTCTGAGTCCTTTATCAGCAGTCTGGTACAGGCACATAAATTACCAAACCTTGTTATTAGACACCTCTCTGAGATACCTGTGTATCCATTTTCAGCTTCAGAATAGTCTTAAATATTATTTACACTGTCTGAAATTTCAGAAAAAACCAGTAGAGTCCCCTGTCATTAAGAACAGCCAAGGATCAGGATGTTCTTAGAGTATCCTTCTGATTCAGAACAAAAATCTACATATGAAGACACCCAACAGCTACAGCAAAAGCCTCGTCCACAAGGGAGCTCCAAAATCCTCAACTGGAAAATGTCAAATTCTTGAAACCACTCTGTTTTTTTAGAAATTTCAGGAAAAGAAATGTTCAGGAAAGGAAAGTTCAGGAAATTTCAGGGAAGGA
>VXBC01001941.1:278930-370098 GCA_013399945.1 Ploceus nigricollis | reverse complement strand
TTAGCATTGACTCCATAATTGTAAAAGGCCAATCAATTGCTTTATTATATCATCTTATAGTATATTTTACTACACTTATATTACACTATATTACAGTAGCAAGAGCTCTCACTAGCTACTCACTAGAAAACCCGTGACTCCCTCTGCCGAGAGCCCCGACACAGCTGTGGATCCAATTGGTCAATGAATCCAAACACCATCACCAGAATCCAATCCAGCAATCACCTTGGGTAAACAATCTCCAAACACATTCCACATGGGCACAACAACAAGCAGAGATGAGAATTGTTTTGATTCTCTTCTCTGATTTTCTCATAGATTCTCACAGGAAAAATCCTGAGAAAGTCTGTGCCTGCTCTCTGTGGCCAGACAGCTGCTGCCATAGTCATGTTCAGTTTTCAGCTACAACAGGGGCTCCCTTTGCCTTGGGAAACAAGGTGAGTGGCACAGCAGAGAGAGTGCCAGCACTGCCCTCCTGCCATGCACAGACAGGAGGCACATGGGGCAGGGAGTGAGGGCTGGGTGTTTCAGACCTGCAGTGAAAAGCCAAGGTGCAGGTGCCAGAGTGAGCAGGATGCCTTATCCCAACTCCAAGTCCCCAGGCACCACGCTGAACCCTGGGAAGGCAGCATTAGCTGTCCCGAGGGGATGGGGAGCTCTGCATTTCTGCTGCAGTGATCCCATCTGGCCTAATTAAATGATCTGCACTGCCAGGCTTCTGGGGAAAGGCTCATTGTGCTCTCCCATGTGGAGGAGGAGAATGTAGCTGAGGCCTGCTGGAGGGGAGCAATGTGGAAGAGTCTCCCAGGGACCTGGGATGTGTCTGATGGTTTTAAAAATGCAGGAGCAGCAGGTGAAGATAGAATCTAAGGAAGCATCATCCCCAGTTCTATGAAAAGCAGTGACCCACTTTCTGCTTCAGATAAAGGTATCACCTGCGGGTCCAGGGCCTCCTCAGAGCACAAGGCCAATGAAGAACCAAAAAGAAAGATTTCCTGCAGGATAAATGGTACTGAAACAGAACAGGAAGCAGAGTGCAAATGAAGCTATGGCCACTAATAAGCTATGGCCAGTAAGAGAATGAATAGCTGAGAAGAGCAGCAAAATGAGCAAATGATATACTAATTATGACTGAATATGAAGAACTGCCAGCATCAAGCACTCAGATACTGTAAGTCAGTCCACTGATTGTGGAGCCTTTTCGTCTGCTGTCTTCTGTTGCTCAGCTCTTGGAATAATTTTGTACTTTTGCTCTAACTCATAGCAAAACCTGCTTTGCCCTTATGAGGCTTTACTGCCACTCTGAAATAGTGTCCTGTGGTCCCCAAAGGGGGTGTTCAGGGGGGATGTTTAGCCTGGCACAGTGGTGCACAGCATTTCTCCTCCCTGCTTCCCCAAAGGTGTTGAGTGCTAGGAAGTCCTCAGATTTTCTTTATGCAGATAGGGAGGCTTTTGTGTTTGCTTTTTATATGACCCAATATAGTTAGAGGATTGATATATTTAGATCATGCAGATTTTCAAGTGACAGCCCCACCTGTTTAGTGGTAACAACATTAAAATACTTCTGTCATTGAATTCAGGCAAGAAAAAATATTCCTTGTCTTTCACATTAATGTCTTTTTCTCTTCAGTTAACTCTGTCAGTTGGATTTTTTAGAAAATGTTTTGCAAAATACCAAGAATAGCACAATCCCTTTAGACTGAAATGAACTACATCTGCCTGTAAAGTGTTATAGAATGTGGACTCTTTCCTGCTGTGTATGCTCAATAAGTAAGGTTAAAATGTTCTGTTTGAGAGATTTGAACTGGAAGAATGATCATTTGTTGGGCACTGCAACAGAGAGAGTTATTTAACTAATTCTAGTGAATCACATTCAGCTTAAAGATACTGACTTTAAAACTGGAAGCACGGAGCTCTAATAAACTGATTTAATCCATCAGTATCATAGCACATTATGTGAATAATGCAAAATCACACAACACACTGACCAAGATCTTTGTGTCTTTCAGGATTTGTATTACCTCACATTCTTTTACTCATTGTGATGTAGCTCTGAGAAACAGCGATGTTAAAACATCTGTTTTTTATGTTAAAACAGATGATCACAGCCCTGGCTCAATCTATAATTTACATGTGAACTATGGTTTTCTCTGAATTTGAAATGAACATGTTAAAATGATGTTACATTTGGTAGCATCTTTTCTTGTAACAATATCAGCCTGAAACACCAGTTCCTTCAAGAGGTTACCGAGTTTCATCAGCTGTCAAAAATGTGAAGGTGAACCCCTCAGTACATCTGCAGATTGGACACATTTAATGACATTTCTTTGCAACTGTATTCTCCAGTAAAGCTCTAAATCTGATCACATACCTAAATCTGCAGTGTAATCTGGATAATAGGCACATGCAACCCTACGCATCAGATTAGAGTTCAGTTACAAGAAATCTGCTTGCATGAACCTCAGGTGATGAATACCTATTATTGTTCTTCAAAGAAAAAGCCTCAGGATAAGAAATTTGCATATGTACATGATGTTTTTCCTTGTGATTGCTGTATGCACACAGCTGCACTAGGCACATTTGTGTTATTTTTAAGTACACAATATCAAATACAGATATCTGTGTATTTGATTGTCCAGTTTATCATAGTTTTCTTTTAACCTTTCTCCCTGTCTATTTTAATGAGTAAAGTAATTAATTTTAAAATCTCCCCTTTTTTTTTCTTTCCTCAGCAAAGATGCAAGTTCTCAAAACTGTAAGGAATATGCATCAGTGGAAAAGATAGGGATCTGATTGAGCTGATTTGAATCCTACTCCCAGCTGTGTGTCTGTATTGCTGCCCAGTAATTTCTCTGCATGTCTTCCTTTCTGGTCTCCTCTTCGGACACACATTTCCAAGGCCTCTGCTCTGGGGAGAACTGGGGACCACAGCATCTTACAAAATACTCAGACACAAAACACGAATACAAAGCCATTGTATCACCGTGGGTGTTATCAGGGTTTTTTTGGCAATATCATCCACAAAGACAAAGGAAGCAAAAAGAAAGACTCCCTCTGGTCCACTAGGTTTTGGTTCAGATGAAATTCAGAACCAAAATTTTGCTACACCTTTTTATTGTTCTACACCACAGCAGTGATCAGAGCCAAAAGCTTTCTCACAATTCTTTCTGGAGTTAAAGCTCTCCAATTTATAATAAACCTCCACTTGATTATGCTAGTCCCAGGATTGTTTAGTGGCTTTAATTTTTTTCCTGGGTGCCTCAGTGACACAGAACTCATGTTCTCTGCTGCTCACATTGTCCTGCTGTGGAGATTCCCCCCTGAAATGAGGAGAACTCTGCTGGTGTCAGCAGCACTGGAGACACAGCCAAGTTTCCCTTGGCAGTTCTGGTTGATCAGTGCTGAAAGGAGGGAACTGCACAAAACAAACCTGCCAGAAAGGGGAAACGTGAGAGCAAGGTCAGCAGCAAGTGACTGAGCAGGGAATGCAGCCTGATGGAGCTGCTCTTCTCTTGACTCCTGCTGAACCTGGGGACACAAATCTATACCTAAGTACAATTATTTAAAAGGCTCCAGAAGAGACCATCTGGCTTCTTGTGGCATTTATGCTCTTTGATTACTAGCAAAAAATGCCCAAAATTATCTACAGATGTCTACACCTATGGTGATGTAATATTTCATTCTTATTATTTATAATGGCAATAGCTACTTCCAGATCGGACAATCCTTATCATTTGATGACCTCAGGCAATGCCAAGAGCATTGACTCCTCCAGCCAGTCACCATCTGCAAGGAAATACATGTTCCTGAAAGTCATTATCCTTAAATTCAAACTATCAGACACCACTGTAGAAAAAGGAGAGGGTGTTGCTGTATTTGCTTACAGAACTCCAGTTTGGAGTTTGTGACTTACTCATCTTTGTAATTAGAATGTGTGAACCTATATGGGCATAATATAATAAAAACATTCCTTAGAGGCAGTATTTACATCATTTTTGCTTAGGGAATTTCTCCTTAGGTGTGACTTACAATCAAGGCAAGACTACAGTCCCTGTGTTCAAACAGACATATCAAAATTATGTTACAGCAGTGATTTGACCACTTGTCAGATTTTGTGGGTAGAGAGGATACAGTGCTGGGTTCAAACTAAGAAATAGCCCTTTCCTTCCAAATACTGTAGTTCTGAGCCATACCAAAAAAAAAAAAAAAAATCTGGGTGCTCTTTTCATTGTATGAACAGAATGTAATGATAACATTCTCCTGAAAGATTTTTGACATATACTTGCTCCATCCTTGCTGCTGGGTTGCATGAAACAACCTAATTATATTAATGCTCAGAGTATACTATAATGTCCCCAAACTTCTTCCTCTCTGCCCTGTCAAGGAAAATGCAATTTGAAATGATCATTGGTGGGAGAATCACATCTGTGTGAACAATACAGCTGCAGATGTTAATTTTTATTATACATCACTGGATTTAAATATCTCCAGGTATTGAACATTTACAGTAATTACACCAAGTCCAAAGAAACTATTTAACATAAACTGAAATGTTGAATTAGTAGAATACATTTGTACATAATTAGTGAAATATTGGAGTTTGCTTCAGTTTAAGAACATGAAACCTTTCTATTTTAGCATTTTTTCAACAAGTACTACTTGTACGAAGAATGAAAATACTTAATTGAGATATTTACAATAACTTCCCCTGAAGCACAGCTGCCAGGTAGCATCTGATTACCTGCACTCACAGCTAGAAAGCAGATCCAGCAGTTTGTGGGGCATGATTATTACAAGAAAATGAAAATAACAGTGGCTCAACATAGGATGCAGCACCAGCTATAATAAAAGGATCCTGAACGGATCCTTCTTGGCTCTGCAGCATTCCAAAGGGGTGGCCTGATCACCAAAGGCACCCCAAAGCACAGTTGAGTTGGCAGTCCAGGACTCTGCACCGCCATCTGTTCAGCATTCTGAACTGCCAGCCGCATCTTCTTCCAGCCCAAAAATACATTTTTTATGGCAGAAACGTATTTTTCTGTGAGCAATTAAGGCAGCTCTAGGAGATGGATTATTACAAGATGCACTTAAGTCACTGAAATGTTAATTGGATATTCTGGACCAGCCAAAAAGAAAACAAGTCCATTTTCCAAAGTTTAACTGATTTTGAAGGCCTGGTAAAAACAGCCCAATCTACTGCCCTCAATAAAGGAACTCAAATCCTGCTCTCCTGGTTCCCCAAGTGTGCCCTTTACCACAGCTATCTAGGAACATGCACACAGGTTATAAAATTACTGGTGTGTGGTAGTACCAGCAGCAGAAACTCATTTGGCATGATCATGGAGAGTTTTCCATGGACACTGCCTGCTCTGTCAGGGAACACTTTGGGCTGGAAGGGACCTCAAAGATCATCTCATTCCAATCCCTTGCCATGGTCACCTTCCACCAGACCAGGCTGCTCAGAGCCCCGTGCAGCCTGCCCTGAGCACTGCCAGGGGTGGGGCACGGATCTTGGGAACAAAGGGGAAAGCAGGGAAAGGAGGGGATTAACATCAATTGTGATGAGCAGCAGATCAACAATAGAATTTCTCTTTACAGTGTACTGGACAGGGTAATTTCTTAGTGCTACAAGCACTGAGTGCATCAGTAGAAAAAGAAGTATCTTTAGTGAAGCCTGACTTTACATGACACACATCTGCTGTAATAAAGCAGGTATAAATAAACACACACACACACACATATATATAGAGACACATATACATACCTGGCATAAATAAAGCAACTTCCTCAGGATTCCTGAGAAGGAGTGGAGCAGCAGCACCTCCTGCCAGCTGCCCAGAGGCAAGGAGGCAGGCTCTGCAATGCTTCACATGGCAGGACACAACTGCAGGAGCAGCTCACAGAAGCTCTGACTCCCGAGCAACCTCCCAGACAATGTGCTAGAAAATCAACAATGCTTCCAGTGGAAATTGGTCAACGACTTGACAAAGATTTATCAAAACCATTCAACCAAAGAACAAACAAGTGTTTCTCAGTTGGATCACACCTCTCAGGAAGATCACCAGGTGTGGCTTTTCATTCCCTCATCTTTCCTTCCCACCAGAGCCCTACTGAACGTGTCGTTTCCCTTTGGTTCCATAACAAAAATTCCAGATTTTTTTGTCCCTGACATGCTGCTAAACCATCACCTTTTGTAAGCCAAGAAATTAAATGCGGTTCACAATTTTAGTTTGGGACTGGGTCTCTGTTTCATCATATCTTTGATTGTGCTAAGGCAGTGCATAAATCCTCTCCTACCTCCTCTTTCCTGGTGGATGTTGGACTTGGGATCCAGCCAGTCAGAACTTGCAGGCACTTGCAGAAGTGATCTTTGATTAGTGCTATTTTTCTAGGGGTATAATGTTGTATAATTGCCATTTTTGTACATCATCTTGGAAATGCAGCCTGGAGCAATTGGGTAATAATTGGCTCCCAAGTTTTTTTCCTTTAATTTAGAAATCAAAATTAATACATCAGCACACCTCCCCCCTCCCCCAAAGTAATATCCATTTCACCCTTTGAATATATTATGGCTTCATTTTCATTTTTAAATCACTCTCTGTCAGCTCTTGGCTATCAGTCCTCACTTCAAATATTCAGAGATACTAATCAGTTTCTTTCATCATCTACTGAGTGTTTGTTCTAGAAACCACTACTGTTATAGTTTAGAAACCTACCTCAAATGGGTTTGGTTTCTTTTTTTCTTTACTTTTAGCAAAAGATTGCTTCTATCAAGTTTAAGATTACAACAGCAAAGAGAGTGAATAAAGCAGTGCAAAGAGGAGGAACAGTTTCCAGCACAGCAACAAATTCTGAGCAAATATGAGGGGGTTTTTATAGGAGGCCATTAAGTGGAACATTCATTTCCTCACAGTGCTGCAATTACAGAAATATCCCATTCTTTATGACATCCATTTCTGGAACCAAGGTATCACTACCTGAAACCCTTGTGCATCAAGAGCTTAACACCAAGCCTGAATAGTTAGGAGAGAGGAAGCCAAATCAATGGGCTTTGTACCTACAGTGTGCTTTTGTTTTTCCATGCCTCTGTGTCTCCATTAACAGCAGCTTTACTGGCTGAGAGAAGCTATGGCACAATAATGCTACCTGTCAGTAAAAAACCCACGAAAAACCCCAACCAACCCAAGAAGAATTAAATTCTGCCAATGTCCAATAAACAGACCCATCACCAGATCAAGGTGGGTAAATACACTGGTGTTCAAAGTTTGGTAATTTCACTTGGACAGCTGTCAGATGGCTGTAGCTTCTCCAAATGCAGATCAGCCTGCCCACTACTCATTTAGGAGATTAATTTTTAATTTTTAATTTAATTTTTTTAACAAACTCTAATCTTGCCACAAATACCTTGATGTTTTTTTCTAGCCTTTTCACTGTTTAAGGCAACCTGAGGAGCTGAGTTAAGGCTGATTCTGGATGGAAGGAGTTTCTAGCACAGCAGTTATTTGGTTTGACTTCTGCATTTTAACTTTGCTATTTGCACAGGTATTGCTGCAGTGTGAATGTGAGATACTAGAGATACAAAATTGAGGGAATCCTATGATGTGCAAACCTAAGGTTTGGCATTTCCACAGAGTTGTCAGATTCTTGCTGCCTGTAAAAGGAATTCTGTCTTTCTCTGGAGAAAAATGGTAACACTGCACATTATCTAGGGAAATAAAAACTTTCTGAATTGCAAAACAGAGCAAAGATCAAAGAATTGACAGAGAAAAGGGAAAGCAAAAAGATTCACAAGTAGCATAGCAGATTGAGAGCTGTCTGAGAGACTTAGAGAAAAAAAAGAAACACTGGTCTTTATATAGTAAATTAGAACAAGAAGTCCTAGAGAATTTACAGGTAGTGAAAGACTGACATTAATCAACATTAATAAAGACATAACTACATTTGAAATGTCTACTGAAATTTTTATTACTTAGCACTACTGATCCCTTCTTGCCCACAGATGCCCCAGCTCTGTACACCAGGACTCAGGGCTGAGATGGCAGACTTAAAACACAGATGGACCTTAGTGACAAGACTTTCCTGCCTCTCTAAAATCAGAGGCTGTTTGGCAAGCAAAATTACTTCACTGTAACATTTTAATTAGTTTACTTCTTCTCAAGCTTTCTGACAGATGCAGATTTTAAAGAGGGATTTGAATGAGAATACTATATCTGGCAATAGATACTGCACCTAATGAGTCTGGAATCTAATACATGTTGGTTTGCCACAGGACATAAGCTCCTGGATCACACTTCAAAATCCAGAAGCAGTGAAAAGAAGCCTCGTGTTATTTTTCAACATGCCCTCACTTTTCAGAACATTACAATTTCTGAAGATCAACAACCATTTATGCACAATGTAAATATCACATTTCTAAAATTACATAGATTATGTGGCCTTAACACCTCTGCAGAGAGTTCTGGCCTTATGTTTACTTTCTGTGAAATACCTCACCACAGCTCCTGGTCAGCCCAAAACTTCTCCAGCCAGCTAAAGACTGAATCCAATGTGATGCCTCTTGGATTAACTTACACCAGAAGAGGTTTCAGTCCACAGGTAAAGCAAACATATACCTGGAACCCAGCTTTGCAGAAATAAGAGCTATAAATATAGGAAAATTCTGCAGATTCCTTTCCCAAACACTTGGAAGTGTTGCCAGCATTTATTTCCCTTTAAGTAAATTTTGAGCTGGATGCTGTGACAGATTCCCCTTGCTATGTCTTGTATGCACACCTTCTATATTATTTAAACCTCTTCTCCTCCTTCTCCCACTCCCTACAGATTCACCAAGACATAAAAGGAATCCAGAAAAAAACCTGGCATTAAGTTCTTATCTTTGAAACCTCAAGGGTGAGTGTATTTGAAATCTACAGTTAGTTTTACAAGAGCTGAACATATGGTGATAGGAAGTTTAATGTGTGTGAAGACCAGCTCTGCTCTCTCCACCAAGAAATGTAAGGAGTATTAAAATATCAATTTTTTCTTAACAGTCCCCTTCTATATTGTCCTAGAAGCAGGCATATTACACCTTTTTGTCTAATAAACAGTTTAAAACCACTTCCCATTTCTCACATCCATAAACCTAGGTGCTTTAGGGTTTTTTTGGCTCTTAGCAAAATGAGCTTTTTCAGCTGTCACTTAGTAGCTGGATGTGAACCTGACAAGCAAACTGCTCTGTACCTGCTGCTAGCGCCACAGGAACCCTTGTCAGGTGACAAAAAACTAAGAGATTTAAACCAATAATTGTTTCCAAACTCTCATTTTCTCCATTTTCAGTATACTGACATCCATTGCCATGGAAACAGTCGGAGAGCAGAACAGCAGGGATACAATCTGACCCAGAGGTTCTAGGATTCTTCCAGCTCCCATCACACTGGTAACAATTTTCAAGAAGTGACCTCTCTATTTCACCTTTAACGAGAATCAGGAACTTAATACTTACTCATGTTGTAAAACTGAGCTAAAAACCTGCTTCTAATTTTTAAGCTGGGCTTCCAGTCCCAATTTGCATTACTGAGTTTCCAGGTGTATGTTAACACAAGCCATCTAACAGCTTCAGCACAGCCACCATCTCCTCCCAGGGGTGGAAGAGCTCCTGCCTCAAGTGAGGATTTCCCCTTGCACAGTTCACTCTACTTGCAACCCTACAAGCACTCAGCTGCTTCTTTTCATCATGCCCACATTGTGCCATTAGGATCTGAACAAGACAGAAACAGAGCTGAGCCAACTGACCCAGGCAGTTCTCAAGACAGCAAGAGATGAACACTGTCATGCTCAGCAGGAAAGGAAACAGATGCAGCTACCCAGAGTGCAAAGGAGCAGTCTGGAGTCAGAGCTGAAATTCAGCTGAAATATTTTCCTGGAACACCTTCTGCTAAGCACAACCACTTCACTATCAGAGGTTTTAATCTATTTAAATATTCATTAGGTAAGTATTAAATTTTTAAATTCTATATGACACCAATTATTCTGGTCTTTTGATCACAACCTTTTATTTTTGTCACTGTATTTCCATAAAGCCTCAAGAGATTTTTACCTACACTTTCAGTGCTCAGTTATCAGAGTGCTGATTCAGACCAGCAATACCAGAGGTAAAATCCACAAGACTCAGGGATGATGGTGATTTTTCTTAATGGCTGTTATTTGGAGAACCAATACCAGGACACAACTGGATTGCAAAGATGCTGCACACACTTGAAACAGACTTAAAATTATCCTTGGGGCACCAGCTGCTACTTGAACAACAGATTGTCCATGTAACATCAACATCACACTTTCATTCTGCACTGGGAATAAGGTTGGAGAGGACACCAAGAAACTTTTAGTTGGGGAGACACTTTTGGTACTCAGGCTATTTCCATTCTAATTTAAGCACTGAGAGCTACGTTAAGTCTACACAAAGTACTCAGGGAAAGCTCATCCTGAGTTTCTTTTTGGGGATGCTCAGCAGAAATAGTTAGCTCAGCATAGTTTTTTCTCAGGTATTCTTTTCTCTTGATATTCAAGATTCCAAAAAGCACCTGTATAGCCTCTCTGCATTTTCAACATGGATTGCATTGTGCACTTCAGAGACTTGGGCTGCGTTACTTTCATGCAGCTTGCCATATGCTTTGAAAGGTCTCTGAGTTTGTGAACTCAAGTTCAACTAATTAGAGTGAATGGAGAATTCTGAATTCATGAAAACCATAGGACATCAATAAAACATAAAAATAAAAACCTAGCATAAAAATAAAACCTAGCAGGTCAGTCCAGAAGTCAGCAAGTCCATTTGGCAGCCACTGAACAATGCCAAGGATGAGGAATGCCAAATAGCAATGGGAGCTTGTGGCAAGAACAGCCCACTCACTCACACCTTCATTGTGGCACAGAGAGACACTCAGATTGTCCTTTGTCCCTGCATCACTCCAGCCTGAGACTGTCCCTTAAAGGGGCACTTCTGATGTGTCATCTTATTTTCTGTGCCATTCTGCACCCACCAACCACAAGCCTGGCTCAGGAAATAAAGTACTGGGATGGTGCAGGAGACTGGAGTTCCATTCTTTCCTGAAGTCCTTCAGCTGAGTGGCACTGGAAGAGCCAGCCTTTCCCCATGGCCCTACAAAATCATATTTATCTCTGCAGGGTGAGATTACCTGATGGAAACAAAAAACCCAGGCACTATTTTCTTAGCAAGCAACTAAATAAATTAATCGTCTCAGCTGAGGGAAAAAAATATTGTCTCACAAATTGTTGTGGTATCCAACTGTCCCCACATCAAAGCTATTTTAATTGGAAATCTTGAAGGGCAGGAACTTTCCTGCAGCTCACATCTGAACAAAGTAAGTAACAATTAGAAACCAAATAGGCTCTGTTAGCCCCTACTCCTTCAGCTCAGCTACTGACCAGAAAGAGGAAGGCAACTAATCTTTTTTTGGTGTGTAATAGGAGCTCTCCAACCGTGTCTGGGCCAGCAGCCCGCCCGTGGGTGTGTGAGCGTGGCTGTCTGGCACTGTGCTCTTACACAATCCTGCTGGGAATGCTCCTGCTGGGAGCTCTGCCATGGACAACTGCCTTTTCCATCCCGGACTGGCTATACAATTTCCTTGCCTTCTCCTGCTTATCTGGCCCCAAAGCATTTTGTGGTGCTATTTACACCCTCGTGATTTCGACAGGTTCTAACAGAGGATGGGTCTTGTGCTGCACAGACACAGCAGAGGCATTCTCCAGCCTCAAAGAGCTCCTGATCAGAACAGACCACACATAAATGGGAAGGAAAAGTCCTTTTATTTAGAGTTACTACTTAAATTTTCCATCTCTGTCTTCCCCAAGTCCCTTCTTCACTGAGGTGTGTGCTCTGCATGACCTTGGGCAGGATTTTGTCAAACAAATCCACCGTGCAAGTGGTCTGACAAGAGGGCAATGCCTTCAGCTCTGGCCCAGCCACCTTCAGCAGCAGCTCAGAACCCTCTGCCTTGTGCAATTCACTCACTCAGCATCAGGTCCTGAGCTCAATGACCAGCCACCAGAACAGCTCCAGGTCAAACTTTGGGTACTGAAAAGAACTGGAAAATAATTGCCTACAATTAATCTAAAAAGGAAAAGAAAAGGCAATGAAGAGAAAGAGATACAAGAAGAATACAAAAAAATAATTTAATTTCTTAAAGCTATCTGGGTGAGATTTTGATAAAAATAATAATTCAATTGACTATTACCAGATTCAAAAGAAGCCATGCTTGTTGAGAAAATATTGTGTTGTAAATTTATGAGTTTGGCTGTATTGAGCAGCAGTGAGGCTGTTACTTTTTCTTTGTTTCTTCTAGATTATGAGAGGAGGGATAATCAGGAGTAATCGCTACCTGCTAGGAAATATTGTTGATTAACAGAAGGGAGAAACGAAAGGCAACATACACATATATCAAATTTCTTAAGAATGTATCTTCTCAGGGCCAAGACCACGTTCGTGCACTTCAGCTGCCATCTCTAATGCCATGCATGAACCTTTGACACCCTGCCATAGCACATCACATTTATTGACAGTAAGAAACTCAGTAAAAATGGATCATTAAAACAACACATGCAAGGAAGTCCACAAACATCAAAGCTTGCATGGAGAGCTGACAGAAAACAACACAGGGAAAATTGATGTGGGGAGGCAGCAAACAAGCAAGAACTCTGATGGAACAGAGTGAGGCTGCTCTGCTCAGCTGCACTTCTGTGCTTTGCATTGACTTTTCACCAAGGTGAAAAATGGCTTTAATCAGCTCCTTGGGGCCTGTGCTTGGCTCTATCAGCCTCTCTATTGACAGTAAGAAAGTCATTTCACTTTGCTGGGAAATCAAACTGTGGGGTGGAAACAGAAAGATGTGCACCTTGACACCAGAATTATGGGGACTCTTGGCCGGTGGAGTCAACAAAGTCTGTCTCAGTTCCCTCTCTATAAAATCATGAACCTCTCTGCCTGCTTGGCTGAAGGAACCCTTCTCCAAACACTCTTGCTCTCAGTGAGCTGGGGATTTTTCCGACATCATCTGCTGCTAAAAAAGTAATTCTGTTTTGTTGCTTTGTGCTGAAAACAAGGCAGCACAGTGCCAGATACAGGAGAGGCAGATGACACAGGAGAATGATAGCCTCCAACTGGGGCACCCAGCCAGGCTGCTTGAAGCACTCCCAGCCAATCTGGCAGCTTGAAGCATCCATCCTGGATCTTCCAGGCCATTATTCTGGCAAGTCTAAATGTTTGCCCTTAGCAGCCAGAAGCACCAAATATTTCAGGAGGAGATAAATCCTTCCCCCTTGAAACAGCTAGTGAGTTGTCGTCTTTTAGGTTAAAAATGCCACTCTTAATTTCAGCCAGAAATCACTGGAGCTTAATGTTTATATTTAGTCTTGAGTAACAGTACATCAAAGTATTCTTAAATCCTTTCAAAACCCTCCAACATTTGTTTGAAAGTGAGAAGTTCCCCACTGAACACCCACCTCAGTTATTCTGGCAACCATGGCTTGGTTCACAGAAGAGAAAGCATTTCCAGTTATTCCTTTAATACTGATCATCTTTGCTTTCATACTGACCACCTCTCAGGTTTCAGGGTCTTTGTGGGCATTTATAACAGTTTGTGAAGCTATCCATAAATAGGTTTATATATCGATAGGTTTGCAGTGGTTTTATTTGGCAGACACAGAATGAGCAGGGCCATCTCAGCTGTGCTGTAATTCAGTATTGGGGTATTCAGTGCTTTCAGCCCGTGGAGAGAGATGGGACAGACACTGGTGCTCTCCCTTCAGTGCTCCAGGACTTCCCCATATCCCAGGAGCCTGTGGAGAGCAGGGAAGCAATCTGGCTGCAGGGCAAGCAAAAATGTCTGCATACAGTTGGACTTACAAGAGACATAAATTAGATCCTTCAGCAAACTGAACTTAAATCTTGTTGGCAGGAGGACCAACAGAATATTGATCGTGTTGGATTTTCCAACAACCAAGATTTAGGTCTGCTTTAGAAGAGAGGCAATTACTAAAAAGAGTGAGATCAGAGTTCATGAAGAGCAGCAAATTAGCCAGCAGTGGAAACTCCCCAGTATTTAGATTTATCCCCAAGTTACACACTATGCATCTGTGCAGACAGTAGAGCTGTGTCTATAAAGCAAATTTTTTTGAAAATTAGAAGTACCATGTCCAACTTGGAAAAAAACTATCATACATGACTTTTAGAACACATGTTTAGGTGAAAGACAAAAATAAAGAAAAAATTGGACCTTTCTGTTAAGGGAGCAAATAAGAAAAGCTTGAAGACCAAGTCTGCTAACCCATGAAACTACCACTCACCTAGCACAGTATATTACATATAATAGCATGAAAGTGCTAAAAAAAGTTGAAGTTTGACTTATTATTACTTGAGATGTGATGACAAATAATATTCCTCTGATGCCTGGCCATCTACCTACAGTTTTTTATCCAATATTTTTTATCCAATAAATTTTTTCCAACATCCAAATAAGTGGGAATACTTTACAGAATTCAGACATATGACTTTGAGTTAAAACACTAATTTTCTTCTTCTAAAGACTTGTCACTGTAACCAGCTGGCACCAAAAATGTTCACATTTTGTGGAATCATTTCAGTTTCAGGAAGATTCATCACTGAGACAGCTGACAAATTCCCAAGGCCACTAGAAATGGGCCTTTTTAAACCATTTTGCCTTGTTCTTTTTAAGTTACAGGCAAGGGGAAACAGAAATTTCCGCATGTGGTTTGATTTTTAAATTATTTTTATTTTTTAGTGAAAGAACATCTGGAGCTGTGAGGTGTTTGGGGTTTGGCTTTTGTTGTTTTTAACAGGTACACAAGCTTCAAATCCCTCAGGGCTGAAGAATTTCTTTGCCAAATTTCATCAAGGACAAACTATTTCATGTCCAAAGTATAAAACTCAAAAATTCAAACCTGTGGTGACAGGAGATGCCGTAATAATGGAAATGCAAAACTTTAGCAGTGCAATAAAATAAAAGTAGCAATATTTTAATCTCATCAATGGGCATCAAATGAAGAAAACCAGGAAAGCTTCAAATATAACTTTTTAGTGGGTTTATCAGGACATAAAGGATAAAGACGTGAATTCTCAGTTTACACACTACAATGTGAAAAAGAGGCTGTAGCTCTTTACCAAACTAAAATGAACCAACAGAATGATAAATTCATGTGTTCACTACACAAAACAAACTCGATATCTGAGTACACTGTTCACTGGCACAGGGTAAGACAATGCAGTGTATTTACTGCCTTAGCCAGCCTTTTTCTTACAAACATTTGGTTCCTCCTGCTGGTCAACCTGCCCATTTAATTTCACTCTCTGGCATAATAAATGCTTTCCCTAATAGTTGCCCCTGGTTTACAAATCATAACAAGACTGAGACTAGGAACTGACTTCTCCATTAATTTCCTTTTGAAGAGCTGACTCTAACAGAGGAAACCCAGATAATCCTTCCCTCCCTCCCTGCTCTTAAACCTTTGAGGTTTAAATTTCCTGCAGGCAAGACAGAACCAGAGTAGGAACCACCATTCACAGGGACTTAGCTGGAATTTGTGTTGAGAGGAACCTGAGCTCAGCTCAGCAAAGCGCTGATACTTGGCTCAGCACCCACCTCGTTCAGGCTGGTTTGGGGAGCAGCTCAACCTAAACAGAAAGGGGGCAGAGGCATGGCTGTGACCACCCCAGGCAGGTCCAGAAGCCACCCCAGTGCCACCAGGGAGGCTTCCCCTGCTGCAGAGGGTCAGGAAATGCCTCTGTTAAACTGTTCACTGAGATGGTTCTGACCCCAGGCTTTGCCCCAAGCTGCCCATTTCCCATCTCTCAGAATTTGTCTCCCTTCCACTGCCCTAACCATGTATGTGTTCCCTACTCCCACACGAAGAAAAAAAAAGAATCAGACTCTCTCAGTACAGCAGGCTTCAGCTGTGAAGGCCATGAGGGGGACATAAACTAATTTTCACCATTTATCAAGTGATTGGAGGCAAATTTTTCCAGGCAGGTGTCTACAGACACCAGAGGACTGATATATAATCAATGTGACCCAATGCATGTGGCATCCTTTAGCAGCAGGAACACCCCATTTCCATCACAGCAGCTCAAATATGGTTTTTAAAGGACCAGTAAAGCTGCACACTAACTATTAAACAAGACAAGAAGAGAAGAAATCACCTATGAGCATAAACTGGGAGATTTAATGGTGCAGGCAACAGCATTTTGGTGGTTGCTTAATCACTTTAAATGGAGTAGTTTTGGAAGTTAAGCAGGTCATCTCCCTATATTTTTTAATTCTCCATCTTAGGATCACCTCACCTGGAATATAATAGTCAATGAAATTTAATCTGTCAGGAAAAAATATGCTTCAAGTTCACTGAATTTTTTCTTCCTTTCAATTTTCTTTTAGCCAGTTTAGCTACACTTTTGAAGTGGAGGTAAAATTGTTGGAAAAACTACACCAGGACTACCTTCCAAACTGATTGCGATGCATATAGCATACCTGTGGTTGCAGCTTTGGAAAATTTTGATAAATGAGAGAAAAAATACAGGCAAATGCCTTTAACAATATTCTAAAGATCATTTTAAATAAGAAAGTATACTTGTGACTGCATTTAACAGGAAAAAGTTATGAAAAATCAGAGAGAAACTGAAACTAGTGCTGCGCCATGTCTAACAGCATCCAGCCTTTTCTTTCAAAGGCATATTCTTGCCTGTATATGGATTATTCTTTTTCTACCTAATCCTCTTCTAACTAGCACGAATCCAGCATTTGAATGTGAAGCCAGCAGTATCCCCTGCAGAGGCTGCAGCTGCCACCTCTGAAATAGCATTTCTTTAGCAATCAGGAAACAGCCTCACCTTTAACAATCTGTTGGAGATGGTATTCCTGGGGTGTAATCCATCCTGGTTTATGTGTGATCATTGCCCAATTTGTTCTTATTATGTTATTAGTGCTGAAAGATGTTTTCCATTAGAGGGTACAAGCTTTCAGGTTCTTGCTGGCTAAAAGATGAAGTTAAAGGCTTTCAGCTCTTCAGGGAGAGACATATTTGCAAACATTTAGTTTCTATGGAGCAGATCTCTTTTGCACAGTAGCTTTACTGGTTGGATTTTCAGGTGTCATACACGAAATCAAGCTCCCAGTCTCCCCAGCAACTTTCAGCATCAGCCTTAATAACACATCAATACTTCACAAGAAGTCAGATCAATGTATTTGAAGCCACAGTTTAAATATTCGACTCACCAACACCAGCATTGGCTGTAGAAACAGCTGATTCACAGGAGGAGTGGCTGGTGCCATGTATTTCATTAAACACTGGTTCCCAGCCCAAAGGAAGTCTGGTAGCAGAGTCCTACAGCTGCCCACTCCATTTTGGTTGGCTATTCACTGCCAGTGTGAGCAGAATTTGGGAAAACAACAGCTCCAGCCAGAGTGTGTCCCCCTCCCAAATGTCCTTGTCACAGCCAACACCTGCACTGCCAGGCACATTCACAAAGCCAGACCTCTGACAGCCACAGAAATGATGCCTTTTGTATTTCCCTGCAGCTCTTCTGGGCTGAGATTAAAGGAACTGGGTGCTGCCTGGATACTCCTCCCAGAACTGCAAGAGCTGTGAGCCTTCAGGCTTAATCTGGCACTTACTGTCAGATGCAAATCAATAAAACAAGAATTAAAATGTATGTTCCTAACTTGCTGAGGAATTGCTTATTCATACCTTGAGCTGTCATTTTTTTTTTTACTTAATAAGGAAAAAAAACCACATCCCTATGTCAATGCCCTTTAATTTGCCTGTGAAGAAACCTGCCCTGGTAAAACACAGACAGCTCCAAGTCCTTCACAAAGATGTACAGTCTCTCATTTCACAGATGACAAAGTGAGGTGACTGCCCAGTACCACACTGAGTCTAGAGAAGACACAGAACTAGAACCCAGATCTCCTAAATTCTTGGTTTTCCTGCTACATTCATGATGGACAGACAATTTGGTAGCAATCTTGCAGGAGGACATCTCCTGCCAGTTGTTAGTGTAAGTAATTGCAAAGAAAAATGGTCCCAGGCCAGATATTCATGCAACTGTGTGCCTGTACTGAGCCAGACCTCTGTGAGATCAAACTCACTGAAGTTTTTCCATTTCTAGTGACAAGAATGAATTCCCTTTTTACCATTAGGAGCTTTGCTGTCATAAAACTGAGACCAGTATTACTGACCTTGAGCAAAACACAGTGCCCAGACGTGGGAACTCCACTCCACATGCCCTGCACTTTGTAGGAGAGATGTTGTTTCTGCTACTCCCATCAAAACCTGACAACTGTGCCAGCTTCCAAGTGACAAACACAAATTACACTAAGGCAATTCTAAGTGTGAAACCATCCAATTATGAACTGCTATTTCCAAAGTACAAAGCTGCTCATGTATTCATTAGAGCCCCAGAATGCTTCCTCATTCCCTCCTGGTAAATACTGAAAGGGGCTATGGCAGCAGAAACAGGACAACCTGCTTCTCACAGATATAAGCTCATATAGCTCTATACAGAGAAATTAGATTTTTTAAAAATTTATATCTTTATTTAAGGGAAATATCTTTTTTCCTTTGCTGGTTGATACAGCACATTTTCCCCCAGTATTTCTACAGAAGGTTTTTGGTGGATCAAAGTTTGACAGCATAAATCTTTACTTTTGGATTAATAACTAGGGGGCAAAATGTCAGAGAAATTTATTTTATACCAAGTTTAGAAGTTGCCAATCCTCTGTGTGATTTTGACAGTTCACAGGTAATGGGCATTATCCTCAGTACAAATTTTCAGAGGATTGACTACAAGCCTTAATACATGTGAGATACATGTAAGACAAAGCAACTTTAGAACATAAATACATCTTTTTGCCCCCTAAGTTTACTGATTTTTTGTTAGGTTTACCAGGCTTCATGAAATAAGCTTTTTCTTTATTCGCACACAGAAGTTCTGGAACTACCTATAGTAATAACAAAATATTCTATCAGAGTTCCATGATTAAACGAGGACACCACTCTCAGCACTTCAAAGCAGAAACACAGAATCTTGTTTTAAAGTCATCTTTCAAGTATATACAATACAATGTGAATGTGCAAGCCTGTGGTGTCTTCAGCAAATATTTCAAACTATTGGAGCCACAAATGCTCTCAACGTTAGCAAGAGAACAAGAGAAGGACTTGAAAAGGTAAACGTTGTTCGTAAGGTGAAAAATTAAATAGACTCCAAAATGGACTATTTAAAATGAACAAATAACTCAACTGGCTTAAAACAATCACATATTAGCATGCAAATTGTATTTTTAACTTGAAAAGCTTAAAGAAGTCGCAGTCAAACAATGCTATTGCTGCCTTAAACAACAACAGCTGCCAAAACCCAGGGCATAAGAGGCTACTTCCTACTGCACCTTGGCTCTGCTAATCAGACTGGACAGTTCTCTACTCCAACATACAAATGAAAACCAACTTGATCAACCCAGGTATAAACTCTAATTAAACCTAGGCAGCTCACAGGACCGGGGCCAGAACCCTAAAACGTGTTCCTGTTGTTAGGCACTGTGGGAATGAAGGTCTGCTACAAACACACGAGCCAAATCCAGCCTGATGCCAGCCTGGGTGAGGCTCCTCTTGCCTGCTGTGCCAGTTCTGCCAGGCACCTGCATTCTGGGAGCTGTTGGGGAGGGTGTCACCATCCCTTGGCAGTCCTGTGCTCAGTCATACACTGAGCCCACTGCTGGGGAAGCACTGCTTCCTCCTTCCTTGGCTACCTGCAATGGCTCAGCTATGCATTACATAGACAGCACTTCCTTTACCAGCTCAATTCTAGCCTTTTTCCATAAAATACATTCATATATAAGCAAAGAGAAGCACATGCTGTTCTATTCCTAAAGAAGCTGGTAACTACCAGTCATTTTGGAACCATTTTTCCTTGGCTGTAACAACTTTTCTAAAAAGGGAAAGGTATATCAATATTCAAAGGAGAGTGATATTTAAGCATTCTGAAACTTAGGGGACACTTAAACAGTGCTGAGTAGTGTATGAGCCACCTGAAATAAATCTGAAAAGCCATTTAAGTCAATGTCCAGTAGGACAGCAGAACCTAATCCTAATTGCAATTAAAGGCCCTTATATTTTTAAGGCTGAAGTCACTGGATTGGTCCCTGTGGGCAGGGAGATGAGAGCTTGAAAATCAAAATTAATCACTGCAGTGATTCTAAGCAGACAGCCCCTGTAAATCAGGGAGTTACTGATGCCCTGAGCAGCTCAGCCCGAGGAGGCACAGGCTGAACTGGGCCGGGCCGGGCCGGGCCGGGCTGGGCTGGGCTGGGTCAGGCCGGGCCGGGCCACAGGTACAGCCTCTCCCCGAGTTTGTGTTTGCTGCGCAGGACCCTCATTCCTAAGGAACAGATTTTTCACCTCAGTAGTATATTAGATTGTATTAGCCACACTCAGAAGTGAAGTAGGTTGAATCTATTTTAGCTCCAAACTCTGATTACCTCTGTATTGTTATTATTTATTATTTCATTTCTTCTGGACCATAAGAGTCAAAGAAAATAAATTATTATATATTTCTAAATGTTCCCCTATTTGATATACTACTTCAATAACACAGTAATTTTATTTTTATCTCCTAGAGAGATATAGAAACAAAGAAATAAAGAAACACAGAATCATAAGTTAGAAAATAAAAGCATAGCTTCAGCTTCCCAAAGCCTCAGAAATTCCATGGCTGTTGTCTAACACAAGTGTTCAAAGCTACCATTATTCCATAATAATTTCTAGAAAGCATCAACACAAACTCTTACTTTCTCTGTTCTTTTGAAGAAAAAAATCCAAAATGTACTTCACTTCTCAATATTTCCAGTGATCCTCACTATTAAAATCTGCATTTCCAACCCCAGCAATACCAAAACTCTTGTAATTGATGAGCTCTATTGTAATCACGTTATTAATCCCAATGAGGAGCTTCTGACTGAAATAGCTCTGTTCAGGTCAGTGGAATCGACTGTGTGAATGGTTTACCAGACCATAATCTGACTGAGGATCTCAAAAAACTCTGCGAAACCTTACATTTGTTAGCACTGTGCATGCAGATGTGATGGATAAAACTTTATCACGTAGAAATGCAATATACCCAACTGAATACCCACTTCATAATATACACATTCAGATAATGGTCTAATTTATGGCCTTATAAAAACCTTTATGTGACCAGTTAGCATTTAGAGCAGGGCCCACCACAATGCTCACAGCAGTGCTAATGGCCTGTATAGACCATTAGAGACATCTGAGATAACTCTGGCAAAGATTCCTCAGCCATTTTCCTTCTGATATTCTGATTTCCAGTGTGCTCTGAAAGGTTAAATTCTCCATATCTGAAATTTTCTTTGGGTTTTGGGAGGTTTTCCTTTAAAGGTCAAATCAAACATGGTCTTGTAATTTCTGTGACCATGTTCTGGAAAATTTACAGGTTAGTTTTTTCCTTTTTTTTTTTTTTTTTTTTCTCCTTGCAAGAATTCTTTTGGGGGATCCTGAGCAGTTCTATTATTTGGAGCACAGATTTCTGGTATCAATTTACCTTTAGAGACACCTCAGTTTATATACAGTCACTCAGGTGTGGCATTTTCTAGTTCCCAGTGTCCAACTTCCTGGCTTTATCAGGGCTCTTGGCCATGAATATTCAATGTCTGGCAATAAACTTAGAATTCAGTGAGAATTTTGTGAGGATTATATAGCCACTGGTTCCTTTCTACATATTGTGTACTGTCAAAAGAATTCAATAGTATTCAATAGTGCTGGTGTTTGTTAGGGACAACATTTACTGGCAAACTTCATTGCAATTTCACCTCCTCCAGGCTCAACCTTTCCCAGAATTGCTGTTGGTCAATGTCTGTCTGTGCCTCACTGTAACTTCATAATCCAGAAAAATGAACAGCAGCACAGAATTTTTATAGGATATAAATAATTGGCTTTTAGATATCTGTGATGATACAGCACACAGACAAAAAAATCATCACATCAATAGCAGTTTTTAAACTATTCTAAGCAATATTATGGATGTTACAACCTGAGAAACAACAAATTACTGACTGACTCACTGTGTGCTTCATCTTCAAAAGTGATTTCACATCACTTGAAGTACTCCCAAATCAGTAAATTTCATCTTTTCAGAATTACACCAAGTACAAGAGATCACAGAATCATTAAGGTTGGAAAAAACCTCCAAGATCATGGAGTCCAACCATTTCCAGCACTGCCAAGTCTGCCACTAAATCATCTCCCTCAGTGGCACATTTACACATCTTTTAAATCCCTCCAGGGATGGAGGCTCCTGGGCAACCTCTTCCAAGGCCTGGCCACCTTTCTGTGAAGAAGCTTTTCCTAATATTCAGTCTAAACCAAGGCTGTTTCTGCTGGTCCTGTCACTTGCTACCTGGGAGCAGAGCCTGATCCCCACCTGGCTGCCCCATCCTCTACACCTCTCTCTCTGTGCAGAGCCATAAGGTCCCCCCTGAGCCTCCTTTTCTCCAGGCTGAGCCCCTTTCCCAGCTCCCTCAGCTGCTCCTGGTAGGATTTGTGCTCCAGTCCCTTCCCCTGCTCTGGACACACCCTAGCTCCTCAATGTCTTGGAGGGAAGGGCCTAAAATGGATCTGTAGACCATAAAAGACCCCAAGAATATCATCCCTTGAAAGGAAAGTTTAAATAATTTATGATGTTGCAGTTATTATGAGTCTGAGTTACAACATAATTGAGCTGCAACAACTTCGTGCCTCCTAAAGAGAAAACTCAGAATAAGGCACTCGTTGAAGGAACCACCCCAGTTACAGCCCAGTCAAGGAAGAGCAGCCATTGGCCATCACAGAAACAACTTTATAGTCATTTTCTGCATGATAGTCCCTCACCTATGCTGGTGTAAAGGATTAGATGAAAATTCACTTTATCCACTCCAGACCACCAGCACAGCATGTGTAACCAGTCCTACAGTCTCACCATCCCTCTCCAGCATATAACAAGCCAGGAAACAGCCAGCTCCAAACAATGAGGTTCCATCTCATAGCAAAAGTTATTGTAATTAGTCTCTACGTGATTGACTTTGTGCAATTAAACTTCATTCCATTCCCATTAGTCAAGTCTACAAGGCCATATAAAATTTGTGGATGACAAAATGAGAAAATATTGCCAGTCCTAGAGGAAGACTGCATCATAATTCAGAAATAATTATTCCCTTAAGGCTATCTAATCCTTCCTAAATTATGACCCAGTCCTCTTCCAAAATTGGTAACACTTTCTGACTTCTTGTCAGACACAAATTTTATAATTGTACCCACTTTGCTCTTGTAACAAGGTCACTAATTGAAATATTAGACAGGGCTGCTCTCCAGACCAAACCTTAAGAAGCAGCACTGGTAACTTCTTTTCATTCTGGGAACTTTCCCTTCCATAGAATTCACCGAAGCTTCTACTAGACCAAGCTTTTTATCCACCTCATAGTTTTTAAATTCATCCACACTTTCTCATTCTTTAAGAATCATTTCCCTTGAGGAACTATGTCAAATATTTTGCTTAAATTTAGACAGATTAGGTTCATCGTATTCCCCTTGTTTAAGAAGTCAGCTATCTTATCAATATATTAGATCAGTCTGATAAAACCTGCACTCAATGGAACTATATACAGAGTTATTCCATTTACCTCTGAAGCCTTGATTGTTCTTTCATTCAAAACCTAGAGATTTTGCATATCATCAGGGTCAAAGTCATCATTTCATGTATTGCTTATAACTCCCACTTTTGTGAGCATGTCTTTTTGGTTATTCTCCACCTTATGATAGCAGTAGTAGGGGGACACAGCAGCAGTAACAAGAGACAGATTTCAGGCAGGATCAAGGCAGAGATTTAAGCACAGTCCTCAGCCTCAGAGAGCTGGACATTAACACGAGTGACTGCTCCATAACCCCAGCACGCACTGTGGCAGTACTGTGAGCTGCCTTTAACATCACTGAACCTTGGTGTACCAGAAAGTGCAGCACTGCAAAGGTGGAAGGTTGTCAGCTTCATCCATTTGGAAGAATTGCCTAAAGATGGGAAGAACCCCACCACAGGCAGGATCTGATCACGACCAGTGAGGAGGGTCTCACACAATGCTGCACACACCATGGTTTCCAGGGTCAGAAATGCATATAAATGCCATCTTTATTGCAAAAGCAAACCTGTTCTACTCTTTACACAGTGATCCAGCAAAGCACCCTCAAATGAGCACATTTTTCCTATCCAGATGTCAAAGGAACTGCCACTACCCCAGTACAGAAAGTAGCACGTGTAACTGCATGGGGAACAGACACTTCTACAAAACTAATCCTCCAGCTTCTAGTTCAGCCTCACAACGATCTGCCTGCAGACTTTCTGAAGCTGCAGAAACACCATGGAGATATTTGTAAGATCACGAAATAGGTGTTGTTATGATTTATCTTGATACAATCGTACCTATTGCCATTAAGTTTTATCACATAAATTATTTTTTAAATGAACAGGGCCCCACTTACATTGAGTTTTGGAATACCATTATTTTTTTTCCTCAGTAATTTTCTTCTCCCAGCATATTCAGCTGACACTACCCACAGCCAGCCATAGCAATTTCATCACCAGTGGACTTTGCTGTAGGAAGTGCTCTGTGATAAAGTGACTTGAAAGGAACAACCACTGCTAAACTTAAAATGCAGTCACTTTCTGTAGATACTCTAACATCCAGAGCTATATGGGAACATCTAACCACTCTAAAACATATAATGAGTAGGTTCCACCTGTGAAAAATTCTGTGTGCTCAGGACAGAGATTCTTTATGAACTATGGATTGTTAAGAACAAATCACCAAGAATAAAACAGATTTTGTCATAGCCTGTATGAGCTCAAGAGTTCTACAGGTTATTGGTATTGATTTGACATTCAAAAGAATACTACCCTAATTCTTTCAAGAGAGCCTAACTCAGCAAGAAACACAGTAAAACCATTTAAGTCAGGCTTGGAATGCTACAATAATAGCAAGGTCCGAGTTATTTCAATTCCTGTCATTGTCAGTTTGAAGCACTAAGCACAAAGAGGTGAGTGAGGAAGGAAAGAGATTTTTGAAAGATAGGAAGACTTGAGATACTTCTTGACTTCAGCCCATTCATTATTAATTGGTCTTTGATACACTTGAAAGGTAAAATTGAACCAATGACCAGTTTAAAGCTGATGTGTTGATGGCTTACAACCATTTGAGAAAAGATTAGAGGACACAAAGCAAGCCCAAGTGGATGAAGTAATCCTGCTGATGACACACTTAATTCATCTGAATTCCCACATGTTGAAAGGGTAATCAGAGATACCTCAGTGAGGCCAGGTTCCCTTTCTGTTTATACTTTCTTTTAGTTTTTCATCACTTATATTTTTCAAAGCAGGTTGCTTTGGATACTTCTGGAAGTTTACTAGCTATTTGAGAATGTATGTTATAATACCTTTCATGCTGATGTTTCACATAAAACCCCCAACTTCTACCAATTCAATAAGCAGAAACAGAAAAGCTTTAGAAAGCTTTTAGAAAGCTTTTCAGAAAGTTTTTCCAGTGAATCTTTCATTTTCCATATTGGTTTGGATAAATTGTTTTACACTGACTTTGGAAAATATACCCAGCTGGAAAGCACTTCCAAATTAGATGTTAATTGGTTGCACTTCGGACTGGGGAGGGTAGTAGGGGATGGAGAGAAGACAGTATTGCTACCAAGAAGCATCCTTATAGTGATTAGCACAGAAAGAACTGCTCCAGAGGCACCCGGAACAAGCAAACCTTTCCAGTAAAATAACGAGGAGTTTTGAACAGTTATCTGCTCTCTAATGAGAATATTTCAATCTTTATGAAGCCACACCAGCCACAGATTCTTCAGTCTTGCCTGACATATTGCCAGGTAGAAAACCACACTCTGGAAGGGGTGAATTGATCCAAACAAAGGCAGCTGTGCCGGGGGAAGCTGGGGACAAACCCACAGCGAGTGCAGCCTTTTCTTGTGGGGCCTCAGCTCCAAACCAGCTCCCCCTCTGACAACCACTGTCTCTGCTCTCCAGGGCATCTGAACCCTTTCTGATCAGCTCACTGACAGAAACAATAAACATCTTGCTACCCATGTCATGTCATAAATGTACCAGAGCTGGCAAAATACAGAATTTGAGCGCTGTAAGAGGCTGAGAGCCAGGTTCACTCCTGCTCTCGTTCTGCTCCCTCTCCTGGTGTCCACCGGGAGTTCAACCCTTCAGCAACACCAAGGGGTTTGCTGGGCCTCAGCCTCAAGCTTTATTTCTCATATTCTCTCATTCACTCCCTGCCATGAAATACTTTTTCCCTCATTCTAAAACTCTCTTCTATCAAAAAATAGGTAAATCATGGCAACAAGTGAGAATAAAGCACAAAAGGCAGTGTGTGCAGAAGACTTCCTTCTAGACAATATTACTGTTCTGGATGAATCCTGCGTCCAGCTGTGGAGCCTTCATCACGGGATCCACAGGGACTCCCGGAGCAGGGACAGAAACACTGGAGGGCTGGAGCCCCTCTCTGTGGGGAGAGGCTGAGGCTGGGGTGGTTCAGCCTGAGAGCAGAAGGCTCTGGGACACCTTACAGCAGGGACCTGGAACAAGAAACTTCTTAGCAGGGCCTGCTGCAACAGGAGAAAGGAAAGTTTTTAATTTAAGGGAGGGTAGATTTAGACTCGATACAAGGAAGATATTTTTACAATAAGACTGGTGAGACAGGGGACCAAGTTACCCAGAAAAGTGATGGATACCTCATCCCTGAAAGAATTCAAGCCAGGGCTCTGAACAACCTGGTCTAATTTAAGATGTCCCTGTTCACTGCAGGGGGATGAACTTGCTATCTTTAAAGGTCCCTTTCAACCCAAACTATTCTGATTCTGTGTCTAGCTGCCCATTATTTGTGCCTTTTTTTTTTTCAGATTTCTTCAAGCATAAACATGTGGGGATTTTCTTGAGGTGGTGAAAAGATTAAGTCCTGTATATTTGGGGGAGAATGCTAAGCCAGACTGGCATGAGAAGGTGAAATATACAGTTGGACAGTAGAAGAAGCACCCTGAGGATCCTTAGAGCTACCAAGATTTGGGGTTGGACTGATCCTGCTGCATCCCACACTGAGGGAATAGAGAAGACAATGGTAATCAGAACAGGGATTCAAAGTCTCTCTTACTCACAATTATTAAGGGCAGCTACAGGAAATTCTGTCATCTGTCCTGTTAGCCTTTCATGTCACCTTCCTCCACTTTCAGATTTATAAAAAAATCCAGAGTGCAAATGGATTAATTTCAGTGTTATCCAGCAAAGACAGCTATGACAAAATGATTGGTTTTCATTTGACATAAACCACCTAAGGATTATCAACATTTAGCTCCAATTGCTGAATTATACTCTGTGATTTGGAGGATGGCTTTCATCAGTCCCATCTGGTCTTCAACATTTTTCTGTAAGAGGAATCAGGAGTTACAGACACCCCCAGCAATTATCAAAAGGAACATGAGGCGTGAGTTACTTAGTGATATAAAAATAAAGGCATCTATTTCTGGATTTGTAATAGCTCCAGAGACTATTTTCCATGGCTAAGGATCTTCATTTCCAACTCGAGTGTGTTTTCTGTGTCAAACTTCACTTGCATCACCTCAAAGTATCGGAATTTTCTGTCCCACTTCTCAGAGACAGGAAATTTCCATTGTGTTCCGTACGTGTGTGGGCACTGGTAGGACCAGCCACAAAGATCCATTTCCCTGCCTTAAGTGATGCCTTCTTGAGGCTACTTAAAAACAGAGGCCAGACAGAATTAAGGGAATAAAAAGCAGTTCTATTTATTGAAGGGCCTTCAGGGCAGACAAAGCCCCCCAGGGGCTACACCCAAAAATGGACCACGGGTCACAGGTTTTCACACTTTTATAAGTTTGGGCCATTTGCATATTGGGGGTTAATCTTCCAATTCCAGCTTCAGGTAATGAAGTCATTTACCCCAAGTTTGCTCCCCCCACCTCACTTTTGTTTACATTTCTTGGGGCCGGAGGCTGTGAGGTGTCCTTGATTCCCAGCCCTGGAGAGGAATTGCTGTGTCTGACCAAAACGAGAAAGCAGCAGCTCACACTGTATATGGAGTTTAGAGTTCTACACTAAAGAACTGCAGGATTACAAATATATGAAAAATATAAAAGCTAAAATCCTAAGGCATCATAAGGAATGAGAATTTCACTGCCAGTCCCAATGCAGTTGGGAGCCCCACAGTTCTGGTGAGGGCCCAGACCCTTGCAGAGAGCTTCAGCCTCCTGAGGCTGAAGTAGTCTGCACTCTGGTGCCCCCACTCCACCCTCCCACACAGCCCTGGGTTGGGAGCTGCTAGAGCTCAGCATTCCCATCTCTCTGTCATTCAGAGTATTTTGACACAGTCTAGTGAAAAGCAGCAGCAAACTAATGCCTGATGTTGCAGCAAGTGGAACTCTGTTCCCTGCCACCAGCTGTTCAGAGGGAAAACCCTTCCTGGCATGGCAGAGTGCAAATTAAAGCCCCAGCTTCTCCCCAGAAGGGCTGGCCCAGTGACCTGTGCCCCTGACCTGAGCACAGGAATGAGAGAAGAGATGGAAGGGAAGGACAGGGACAGAGCACAGAGCGGGGATGAGCAGCTGGGTGTGCTGAGATGGCTCTGGAGCACCCAGGCTCTAACCTGATGGCGAGTTGCACTTCTGAGCACAGAACCTGCCTGAGTGAAATTTATTTAACCTTTTAAAATCTAAGTGCTGTAGTTTTTGATTTAGCAGTATTTCAGAATCTGTAAGAGACGAGCTATGTACATTAAAATATACAGCTTTGTGTTAATGTTTGTTGTTCCCCTAAAGCAGCACAAGCCATACAGAGAGCTCTGTACACTCAATACCAATGAAAACCAATCAATATGCAAACAAGAAGCAACTTCTGATTCCAGCTGCAGCAGGACAACCTCACATAAGTGAGATGATGCCAGATTCATTCTGACATCAGAGATATGACAGATCAGATTTGCTGCCACAGCCCAATGGCCTGAGCCACTGTGGCAATGTAAATCACCCCAAATCCAGAGAGCCCAGGGAAGAGCCAGGACTGGCTCCTCTGAACCAGAGGAGCAAAGCTGCAGCAATTTACTGGTGCCACTGAGATAACATGAATTTCCTCAAGAAAATGAAAACTACACACACTGAATGCAATATTTGCCGCAGCTTTTGTGTTTCATTTTTTGGTGTAAAGCTGGAACATTTCTTGTGTTTTCCAACATAGGCTGTTCCCGTCTGCAGGCCACCTCATTATGTATTTATGAGACTGCCTTGTCTGCTTCTCCTTCATCTCTTTTGTATCAGAAGGGACTTAGTCTCAATGCAGCTCTCAGGGAGAGGGGGAAAGGCAGTGATGCATGAAGGAAGTTGAGAACAATATGTATTTTCAAAGAAAGAGAATGGAAAATATCTTAACAAAGGTCCCAAAAGGCAAGCTGAAATAAGCTCTTATTCGCAGAAGACAAAATACTTTACAGATGTGAAGTCCTTCCTCCTCTTATGCCATGATCAATATTATTAGTTCCCATGGATCAGAGTAGTATTTCTTCTTTAGAGAAAATAACATGGTTCTTACAGTATCTCCAGAATTTAGAATGGACAAATATAACTAAATGCAGGAGCATCCTTAGAATTACAATAGATATTTTTGCCTCCATCTTTGTAGAAATCTAATATATTTAAATATTCCTAGTATTTTAATTTCACATACATTAATCAAAAATACAGGTTAGCATATGACACCCTTCCCTTTACTTTTGAGTAATTTCTCAGGATATTCTGACTGTTTTCAGCCAGAAATAAGCCAAACAACACATTATGTAGTGAAGAAATTCTGACTTTAAAACCCTGCAATAGACTTTAAATACAATCAGACTTTTCCAGTCCTTGTTCTACAAAGGTCCTTCCCCACATTTATCACAGCTGCTCCAGCAAATTGCTGAGGGATGGCCTTTGAAATAAAGCTTTCAAAAAGCTCCAAGACTGAAGCACAAGATCTGCAGTTGAATCTGAGATCAGACAAGCGCCAGAGCAGCGCTGGGAGCTCGGCTCTGTGCATCCTCCCCAGTCCAGCCACTGATCCTGGTGTGCTCAGCCAGCTGTTCTCATGCCTGTGTGGAGCAGCACTCAGGGAGGTGCAGCAGGAAAACACTCATGGCAAAAGGGGACATTTCCAGCCAGAAATGGCCGGGTGCACACGAAAAAGGGGTAAACAATTTCCGCAGGTGACGCCATTTGTTGGGCCAGTTTGCACACCTGTGTTTGTAAATATCAGTGAGAATCTGGATGGATAAGGCAGGAAAATTAGCATATTCCAGCTTTTCAGATTCAGAGAGGAAAATTATATTAAATAGCTCAAAAAAGAAGAGATCAATGTAGCTACAGCTCTTATGGCAGGACTGTACCACTGGACTGCCATACAAACAAATGACTGCCAACTCCTTTGTTACTGGAACGGAACTTTCCAGTGTCAACTGAATATGAAGTCATTAACAGCCTGATCACACACATTTATTAGGAGCACAACATATTATCTGCCTGGTGGAACTTTTGATAGAGGGAGAAGTACATCTGTTACTCTTGTGCAAGAAAACGGCTGCTGACATCAGATCTGGAGAGAAAAAGTGGAAGACCACACATTGAACACAAAGAATCTCTAAGTTTGCTGCTGTCTTAAGAGCTCTCTCTATTTTCAGGGCAGATTAACCTTGTCCTCTCACTTTGCCTTCCTTTTCATACATCGCCACAGCATTATCAGCAAGGCCAGCTCTGGCACTCACACTCAGCTGCATGAGTATCTGTGTGAAATGCAGATCTACAACAAAAACGTGATCATTATTTTTTTGTCCCACTCGCTTGGGCAACAGCAGTTTTTTGCTCACTTTTAATATCACATATTTCCAATGCAAACACCAGAACTGGGTTAGGGAACAGCACATAAGTGGCCCACAGGGGACTTCATTTTGGAGCCCCAAAGCAGAGCCATAAAGGGCCAAGCCCCAGACCGTGACACAGGAACCCACAGCCGGAATGTCAACTGAGCTCTTTTCTATTTGGCAGGGAAATGCAAGCTAAGCACTACATAAACTCTCCCCTCCTTACAAAGGAAATGCATTTTTGCAAACCTGTATTTCTCGTTTATTCAGTCTTTTCTCAGAAGCAGCTTATTAGTGCTCTGTTCTCCAGTGTGCGAAATCTGGCTTTTCCCTGCTTTGGATTTCCTTTAGTTCCAGGCTTTTTGGAACAATTGTATGGATTTCTTATTAGCAGTGCCAATGTTTCATTTAAAATATCACTAAAGCCAATTCTATTCTAAAAGTGTGAAAAATCAAGCTGTCATTTCCTTCCTAATCCACTAAGTGTATCTGAGGAGTAAATGATCACTCACTGGACTTTCTGTGTAGGGTACACTTCTGGCACCACTTCAGTGCTAACAAGGATTTTACTGATTTATACTGACATATATTCCATTACAGACTCTACAGAGGCATTCATGATATTTGAAATTTTTTTGGTGTTTTTTTATCATCACTTACAGATACATGAACAGAATTATATTTTTTAGACAGTTCGGTTTGGTAGGCAGTAGATAAAGCTGCAGAATGATACATTTGTAGGAAGTACCTACCAATAAATTTCATCCTACAAATCTGGTACAATTTTCTCCTAATTTTTATATCAGTTGCTTTAACTTTTCATAGTTTCTCTCCCTTTTCAGTATTGATTTAAGTATGGTGCACGGCACAGCTTAGGGAGAGTATTGGATTGCATGGATCAAGAATTCATTGACTTATTACTGCTAAAAGGAATGACTTGGTTATTCTTTATTATGTTCTGTACTTCTGGATCTGCTCATCAAACTTATTTTAACCCTTTCTTTGACAAGACAAGGGCAGTCACATGTTACAATAGGTGCATTATATTTTCTGAGATTCCTTCCGGCTTCTAAGCCCATCCTGACACAGCTTTTTTACAGAAGGAATTTTTTAAATCCCTCTTCAGCATTACTATAAGAAATTATAGTTATTCTGTTCAAAAACATTTATATCATTTGCTAAAGAAATGCTTCAGAGGAAAATGTGAAAAAAAGCATTTTTTCCTGATCCTGATGGCACCAGAATGTCACCTTCCTACAGAGAAGCCTGATCGCAGATAGATACAGAACTTCTGCAGGGCATGGAGAGTCCTACAGGCTTGGCCTGAGACATAAATTTGGGGTTCTATTCTTTCAAAAAATTCCTATTTTACCTTGGCCAAATCACCCAAACTCAGGCCTTCTAAATTTATCTAGATGCTGTAGACTAATCTAACTTAATAGAATCTGTATCCTTTACCTCTTCCTTCACTTCTTTTTTAAGAAGTTAATCCTTATCCCATATGAATGGAAAGCTGATACCCATTTGAAAGACCATCAGTTTCTCTGTAACAAGTGCCAGTGATTGATAGCAGAAAAAGTTACCCAGGTTTTTTGAAGCATGTCTTTTGAAGAATTCTTATTCTAACTTAAGGCAAATTCATTTCTTGAATAAAGCAGTGCCAATGTCATTAACCTCACTGAATTGCAAGTCTTAGCAAAAAGGAAAACCACCTTTCCTACTACTTCTTTGAATGTAATTATTCATGATTAAAGAAAGCCAAATTAGTAGGAAATGTGAATTCAGTTCCATAAAGCAATTTCAGAGATATGAGCAGCTGCACCTTTGCTGCAGAGAACTGTAAAATAGAACCCTTTACTGCCTGCTCATAATTCAGAGCTGCTGTGCACGGGCTCAGGAAGAAGAAAGAAAATGTTAATTATGTTTCTTTTAACCTAACCCTCCTTTAATATACCTGTTTCTAGGAATACCATATCCATAGATGGTTGAAGTGTTCTTGGGCTAAGAAGCTTTATTTCAGATGTGAAAAGATTGAAGTCAGGTATTACATTTCCTAGCTATTAATTCTTTCTTTTTAAATTTTTTTCTGAGTATTTTTTGGAGTTTAATACTTCTCTTAAGGAAAGCCCATTAGCTATGTAAGAACATCAGGCATACTTGTGCCATTGTGCCATTTCCTGCAAATTGCAAAGAAATTGAGCCGTTCTAAAAATGGCACTACCAAACTGACTCCCTGCATTTCAATGTCAACATACATTCAAGTTTTCAGGGTTATTTTTCCTCCTCTTTTCTACTAGTTTACTGTCTGACTTCCCTTCCTTTCTGAAAGAGGCCAGTCCTTTCTGAAGTTGTTTAGCTGTATATCTTGTATTCATAAACAACAATTAGAGGTTAAAGACACCAATGTTTTAACCTTTCTGCACATGCAAGTAATCCTTCCTCCAAAGAGAGGAAGGATTCCACCCTGCTCTCCTCATACATTTTTAACCAGCTCTTTATTCAGTGCCATGCTTTACCTTGACGGTTCATAACTTTTATCTTGCAAAGAAATCTCTCATTGTTTCCACGGGGTTTACAGTATTAAATTCCAAAAAACTATTGTCCTGCAGCTGGCACTGAATTGGTCACTTATGGAACTCCAAGGGCTCTGTGCTGGCGTCACACTGCTACCAACAAACACCACTATGGGGGGAATGCAGAGAAACTGCAGCAAGGAATCAAATACCAGCTTCCAGCAGTGCAGAGGGGTGGGAGCTTTAAAAACAAAAATCTGTTTGTGGTGAGTCTCAACACATCTGCAGAAAAGTCTGGGTAGGACAGGAGAAAGATGAAGGGCTGTCTTTGTATATTCTGTTCCCCACTTTTTCTGTAAAACGAGCAGCACAAGGAAATGACACCGCAGTAAAGTTTGCATCACTCTACATAAGGCAATCCTGACTCTGCAGGCTCCAGGGAGAGGCAGACGTGGCCCTCGTGGCCAAGAGTTAGTCATGGACAGCAGCAATGGCATTGAAGCTCTGCTGAGGTAGAGACACTGAAGCCTGGAAAAGCTCAGGGGATGAGGGGACAAACAGAATCACTGCTTTGGATTTTTGTTTATTTGAATTACAGATGCCTAAGGGGGAGAAAGAAACAACCAAACAAGTCTGCTCTGCACTTCATGAACGTTTTCAGCAGAATTACTGTTTCCTTTTCCCTTCTTTTCTAACTCAAGGGGTATTTAGGAAAAAGTCTTTTAAAATGGGCTGAACTTCCTTCTCCTGCTGCTGAAACAGCTACTAGCTGAACACAAGGCCTAGCTTTTAATTTTAACAAACAAGGTATGCAAATCTTGATTGTTGTGTCTATCTTGCTGCATTAAAAATCTCACATATTATGATTGCATATTTTGAGAAGTCTTCTTATTACAAACATCTCCCAGATTAGCAGAAGCAGTCATTAGAGGAAACAGTAAAAGTAGAGCAGGAGGAAAGTGAACGTGAAAAGAACAGCAGAGGTAATGTGGACTGGCAAAACTATAAAGCTTAGAGAAAAGAAGGGGGCAAACTGGAAGCACAGTGAGAGCTGAGCTAAAGAGGGGTACTGAGATGTCTTTTCAGACTCTCTTGGGTCTCCTGGAGACAAAGTTTTGTGCAGGGGCAGCACTCAAGTAACAACTTTGCCCAAGAACCAAAGGGGCAATAGAAAAGCACACAGATTCCACATTAAGGTGCAGAAGTAACAGGTAACATCTTCCCTTCCACTCTCAACTGAGGTACTGAGGCCAACATCAGCACACATTGTTCCCAAACATGTGAACTACCTCAGGACTTCCCCAAGGACTCCGTGAACTTGGGAGTGGAATTGTGTCTTTTCTTTCAGATAACATAACAGAATATCCATGGGAAAGTTTTAGGAATAGTGTCTCCCTCCTGAATGGCTTTTATGTAAGAGAAAGCCATAGTCCAAAGTACAACTAGGCAGATGTGGCCTTATTCTGAGGTTTATACCTGCAGCTACAAAAACATGAGCAAAAAAATCTCAGGGACTGAGCCCCTCCTTCATACCCAGATGGTTTCATATTCCAGACAGCTCCCCCTGTACTCTGATCACATCGTTAATCATAAGGGCCCCACAGCTAACAAAATATCCTCTTCTTCCAGAGGTACAAAACAATCCTGAAAGGTCAATAGAAGGAACAGCATAAATCATAATAGCAGGCAATTACACCTGCTGCAGCATCAACAAGGTGCTCAGAAGACCAGAATTTGGTTGATCAATGACTGGAGCAGGGGCATAAAGGAAGTGACCGACAGCTCTGGCAAAGCCCTGGCTGCAGGTGCCTGGAGTTGATCCCTGTTAATGACAGGTTCCCCCCACAGAATCCCAGCAGGGCCAGTGGGCAGTGACAGAGACTTCTGCTCAGAGCTCTGCTGGGACACTGATGCACTGATGGGGTTAGAATGGTGTGCACCGTGTTGAGGATGTGGACTGGGAATTTTAACCGCACTCATTTGGTAAATTCTTGCTAAAATATTTTCTTAAAGTCTGCTTTCTTTGAGTTAACTTCAAGAAGTTCTCACAAGGTGTCAGACTACTGCAGGTAACCCTTTCCAGTGGCTGAGTGTGACTGGAGCCATCCAGAGAAACACGAGACACAGCTTTTACAGTCCCAGCCTGTTCTCCCTGTGCTGCACTGCAGCAGAACTCCACGTGCATCATCCACCTTCAGATACATTTACACGCCCTGTGCAGAAATGGAGAAATGCTATCCCACCTCCATTGCAAACTTTTCTTCTGCATCAAGTAATTCAGCTAAGAATTTTTTTTGCACATAAAATCATTCTGGTTTTAAGCATCTCTCACAAAAGAACAATACTGTGGTAAGAATTGACAAGAATCCCCTAAAGAATTATGGATTGCAGAATCAAGAACTAACTTTTGCATTCCAATTCCAACAGAAATTCCAATTTCTAGATGAAAAGGTACCTCTGAAAGCAACATACAGACAGTTTTCACTTCTGAATTTCTGGCTCTCTGTGCCTCTCCTTTCATGCAGAAAAATTAACTTGTCTTTGTCATCTTATTAGCCAAGAAATCATTGCAATATCTTACATAATTTCTGCTTTTTCCTTTATGTTGGATGTATCAGTTTAGACATATAAAGTCTCCATCACTCATATTTCCTGTTTAATATACATGAAGTATCAGTATCATCTCACATACTGTCCATGTGGTTTTTGAAAATAAATTAATGGCAAACTGTTGAATCTCACTAAAGGGAGATTTTGCAATTTTTATTACAGCATGCAAATAACTGTAATTATTTATGCCACAAAAAATATTAGTAAAAAGTATTTTTGGAAGTCACAGAGCAAAAAATACTTTTTTTTAAAAAAACAAACCATGAAAATATATACAGGACTGTCACAATCAACTATATTCATAATTACATTTAATGCAACTGAGAATTAAGTTTTCCTAAACCCCACCTGTCTGTTGATTTAAATGGTGCCTTTCACACACGGCAATAAATCTGCAGCTTTCCTAATGCCAATCAAAAATATGCAGTAGATGAATGGTCCAATGCAGCAATCATGGTACATGATTGCAGTAAAATAATAAACAGCCACAGCTTGAATAATGTTTCTAGTTTGATGACAATGCCAACAAACAGTCAAATAGTTTTTCTCCTGAACAAAATTCAGGGAAATGAAAAATACTTAAAACCTCATGCAGGTGACATTCATTAAGTATTTTCCTCATTGTTCAGCAATAACTTCCTTTTTTAGTTTTATTCAAGCAAGTCACAGTGTTGCCAGGACATTTTTGTGAGAACATTTGCCTTCACGTATGCTTGTCAAAAACATTATTTCTCCACAAAACAGAACACTGTAAATTGGATAGACTATTTCTTGAGGGCAAGGAAAATAATGTTGTTTACTGCTATTTTTTCTAGGTTTGTACACATAATAAGACTCTGAAATTAGCTCCTTGGGATGGTTAATGAAGTCAAGTAAGCCCATTCATTGTACAGCAGAAGCAATAACTTGTTTTAATTCCATATTAATATAATTTTGCCTGGATTTTTTTTTCAAAATAGACCAATTCTGCTCAATTCTGGGGCAAATTATGTACTCTGTGCACATACTGAGCATGCCTTGATAACCAGAGATCGCATTACATGTTTAATAATTGACTATTCAATAGAGCATTGATGCATTTTTGTCTGGAACTAATTCACCTTCGTCTGTGTATCAAGAAGAAAGTACAGTGAATTACAGATACGGTCTTGAAATGTAAAGGCCATATGCTTTATTCATCTCAGGTCTTTTAAACTCCATATTCATGACAGGCACTGCTTGGGAATTAATATCCTGACTTGGATATGCCAGTATATATACAATATGATTTATTAGAGCAATGATTCATTGAAAAGCACCTTGAACCTATCAGGGAGACAGCACCTTCTGTAACAGGTTTGACCTCGCAAATAAATCACTCACTGCTGTATTTGCAGAGATGTGTGTGACGTGTCATACTAACAAATAAACCTGGTGGTTACAGTATTTAAAACATCAAGTTTAACAAACCCACCAAAAGTCTAAAAATTCCACACACAAATGTCTCTGTGGCAGAACAGTAAGCACAGGAAGGTCCCCACTGTTCGTGCAGAGCTGTCATCCCATCGCTGCCAGCTTAGGAAGAGAAGATCTTAACAGAGGCCTTATTCTCAAATGTAGGATGTTTCATCTCACCAAAAAATAAGCATCTCCAGCACCTCCATTCTCACCAAACAATTCTAACCAAGGTCAATCAGCCTGGATGGTTTCAAGCACAAACTCACTGATCTAGGTCTCACAGCCCCAGTGAATTCAGCCCAGAATGAAAAATAAGACTGAAGAAAACAATCTCTAAAATTTTCAACAAATGGCATTCAATCTCAAGGAGAAAGAGCAGTAATTTTTCTCCATTGCTAAACATTCTCTTAGCTGTGCAGTAACCAAACTACTTTTCCATGTTTGGAGGCTGCATGTCTAAAGGTGAATTTGTTTTATATTATGCCATTTAAGCCGGCATCTTCAAGAGCAATAAATTCACATACAAATTATTTTTGTCACTTTGCCACAACTGCACTATCGGCCCAATAGTGCCTCTGGATTTCCTCTGACTATAACCAACACCAAATCCCTCACAAATGAAACAGCAATGGCCTGAAGTAAAGCATCTGTTACTTTTATAGTGATTTGTAAAGTCAAAAATGTAGATTTGTCACCAACCAAATCTGGTGAAGGGTTGCATCTATCTGATAATTACTGCAGTCCAACTCTCTGCGATCCTGAATCCTGCTTGGCCGGGGGAAGCATGGCATAAAATAGAGGAATGGGCATGATGAACTTGTCCAAAAATAAAGATCTTTAATAGCAAAATAACAAAAGAAGAAACCTCATCATCTGAGGGGCAAGATCCAAAGACCTGTGGGCATGGCAAACGCAGCCAGGTACAGGGGTATCTGAAAGCAAGGGTCCAGTCACAAACACGAACTCGGAACACAACGTTATTTGTAACAGGTTCTGAACTGAGAACAAGAACCAGCAATGTGACTTAATCTAGAATATTTCCATTAACATAATGACTCCCATGACCCCACTCTTCTCACCATAACCTGACAAGGTGCCCCCCCTTCAGCATCCTGTTTCCCATGGCCTGAGGTTGATGCCCTCTGTAAATGCTACAGAGGCAAAAGTGCCAGCTGGACGTGATTCCACAGATAATCTCACCTGTTACACTACCTTGTAACATATACAGGCTGACATAAATCTTGTCATGGAAAAAACCTGATAATGTTCAATTTAACATTTTAAGAGATTTCAGATACAGACTCTGGTATTACTTCACCATTCTTATTCTTAGGAAGTGTTTATCTTCAGATCCCTACAAAGTAGAAAACCATTCCAGACATCTCTTTGCATCTTACTTTAATTTTTGCTGTCTTTGCAGCCATTCCTCCAAATATTTGGGTTTCCTCTCTAGGCGTGTTCAAACGGTAACAGACTTTTCCCTGTACTTGGCAGTTATTTTCCCTCAGAGAGTTTAAGAAATCCTTTAGAACACAAAGCACCCCATACATTTTTATCCACCAACACACAGCTATGTTTTGGGAGGCATTATCAAACAAGGTCAGAGTTTTGCCACAGCCATGACAGACCCCACTACACTGATCACTCTGCAGAGATACCAGATGAGTGCACTGTTCCCAAAGCCCCATTCTAAGAATGCACTATCACAGCACTCACTCACTCACACAAACCCAGGGGATCCCCAGCATTTGTTAAATTCTGCTTGAGGAATAGCTTCAGACACGCCCTGTGTTGGATAAATGACTCTTCATTGCTGCCATCAAACCCAAAAGCAAGAGTGTTCTGTTAAATAAGTGCTTTTTTCACCCAACCACCCTGTGGTTGCTGATGAGCAACAGAATTTCTTCCCATCTCGAGAAAGAATTTCAAGTCATGTCAGCTACAAGCCATTGGCTCAGCTGGAGAGGTGGAGCCACTGCAAGTACCCCATTCTCCTTTAGGTCTGGAGCAAAACCAAAGTAAAACACTGAAAAGACATGAACTAGGATTTTTAGGAATCTACATTCTTTGCTTTCTAACACATTTGAGATGTCTAAATTTCATTTCCCTGTGGACCGTGGGTTTGACTACACAGCTATCCAAGTGTTAAACAACTTCATTTGTGATTGGATGCTGGTCTGTGATTTTATTTTATCTTTTACTGATGGGGCCCTCAACAGGCAAAGTCAATTTAGTGATTTTGTGAAGCAAACAATAACTTACAAGATATGAATTCAATTCACGGTCCAGTTGAAGTGTTGGGTGATCCCCAGTGATCTCTCCATATGTTTAATGTGGTTCTGCTGTACTTGGGAATATTTCCACTATTTCACACCCTTCTTTGTTGAGAATACCTTTGGTAAGCACCTTTAATTCCCAGTGATTTATTTACTTCATGTTTATTAAACAAGATGTGCTCTTTACCCACTTGTGTGGTGTTACAGCCCTGACATGCTGCATACTCACAGCTTCACTTTTGGATTTGTTGAGATTGTGATCACAGGCACATGGGTAACAAAGACAGTGGACACTGAAGATCTTAATTACAGAGCCTGTTTTCCCCTGTTTTTTTCTTCAGGAGAACTAATAATAATTTATAACACAGCTGGTTTTTTTTTCTGTTCCCACATAACTCTTATGTTGTCACTGCATTCAGTAAAACACATCTAGAGAAAATGCTTTCCATTGATGAGTTCAGAGGATAATGCTGGTTCTGCATTAGCTGGAAAATTACTGACATTTCACTGCATGAGGAATGCTGTTTCCTAAGTGGATACTTCACCTTTTAAAGGGCTTATTACAAGCTTGGCTGTAGGCTGTATAATTACGCACAGCTTTTGTCTTTCATCCAACAATGGCAATCACCAATACTGCTCTGCAGTTCCAGAGACACTTCAGCTGCTCATGGCCTCCAAGTGGTGAAAATAACTGGCAGTTTCTCGTTCCTGAGTTATTCTGTGTTTTTCATAGCTGGCTCTCTTGGTTCTCGGGATGCTGTCGAAATAAGTCAAATACCCCATCCAGGACTAAAATGAAAATGCACTCAGAAATATGTGGGAAAGGAAGATTTTTATGAAAACATTAATATCTTTAATGAAAAATAGACAAAGCTCTACTTATAATTTCTGTCTCTGTTTAAATATGCATATATTGTCAACTGTTAGCACATAACAGCCAGCTACACTATTTTGCAGAAATAACTAACAATGACAGTTACACAAGATTTTGTGGCTCTCCTGAAGGAAAAAATCTTGACACAGCAGTTATGAANCCAAACCAAACCAACAAACAAAAACATCTTAAACCCCACTTATGTCTGGTTTTCCCAGAGCTTCGTATAAAATATTTTTCTCTGCAAGGGTTTATTTCAGCAGTGATCTCTGCAGGAAGAATAGAGCTTCAGACAAAGTCAGGCACTGCTGCTGGATTCTGAATTGCCTGTGTATGAGCAAACCAATTAGTGACTGGCAATAAGTCATCAGGTGCAATTGAAAGGAATCTGCAATCTGGTCTTCCCTTCTCAAGAGGCACTTATCTTCCCATCCATTGCTGCTAGAACTTGAAACTCCTCTGCAGCTGCCATCTGGCATGCAAGTGTGGATCTGGGCCTAAATGAGGAACAATGAAGATGGATGGATGGAAGCCTTGATGCTTTGCATTGCACAATACAGTTTTGTAAAAGATCCTTTATATTAATTGATACTGAAATCAAGATTTTAAGCATTATGACTATGCCTCATTGTATCATTTCAAAGTTTATATAAAACAGATTAATTAATCTTCTAGCTAAGTCACTAAAAACTAAACTGTGAGGGATGAGAGAGAAATCTAGCTGATGAAGATAACAGAAACACTAGTAAAAAAATGGGTAAAATGTGATGTTTACAGCACATTTAATTTTTACTCTCTAAAGTACGATATTGCATGTCCTAAAAAGTGTACAAATATGAACAAAAAATAATCTATTTCTTTTAAAATTCAAACCATATTGTGCATCAATAGTCCTTGAGGAGGATGGGAGTACCAGGTACCCAGGGAAGGCAGGCACCTGACTGGCAGTGAGGGACTGCAGCTGACCTCCTGCCATGGCCTGGTGACATCGCTGAGAGCCAGAGCCCCAGCACTGTGTGGGCACAGAGGGAATTCCTTGTGGGACCTGCAGTGTCTCCCCAAAACACAAACCCAACATTCTCCTGACCAAAAAATCCCACTGTACTAACCAGAGATCAGTTCTAGGATGGGAAAAATTCTCCCTATTTCCTCCTGACAGCTCCAGGAGAGGAAAAGGAGGTTACATGGGGGAAAAAACCTGTAAGTATGGTTTGCTATCAGCAAATAGCAACAAACTTGAGTATTTCAGCAAGCCTGTGTGGCTGTGGCAGCAGAATCAAAGGCTGGAGTACCTCCATTTCTGAGAGTGGGGAAATGATGTGCCTTTACAGCAATTCCTCTCAGAAAAGCAATAATGAAAGCTATATATTAAACTCAGTTTTTCTACATTACACAATTCAGTGTTACAGAGAAGCTATTCTAAAATTTACAGAGCTCCCAAAAAATGCCAGCTCTGGTTCACAACAAACTTTCAAGGTTTGAAATTAGTCTTTAGTCTGCATTGAAAGAACACAAAATCCTCTCCATATCTTTTCCAAAGGGAAATGTGTCAGATACCAAATTTTATGAAAACCCAAATGCTTTCCAGTCCCGGACTCATCTCCTTTCTCTGTGCCCTACCTGTGCAAGGGATCAGCGAGCACTCTGCAGTCAGAACGTTATCAGAAGAAATATGCCACCATGATACATTTCCATATTGACTCCTGCCACATTTGATCTAAATGCAATTTAATTAAAATCATCAGCACAGGGCACACGGAGATCCAGCAAGTGCCAGTGTTGGACAACACCACAGAGAGAAATTCTAACTCTGCTGGCTACCCACGTTCCACAGTGGGGATGTTACAGCACCTTTGCTGCACAGAAATATATTACAGATTACAGGAGCAGTATTTTTTTGTCTTGGTCCTTTCTGAATTAGAACAGAGTTATACCAAGAAAACAAGAATGGTTTCCTTTTGATAATGGGATTGGTCCCACTTTCAGCTCAGCAGAACTATTAAATCTCAAACTTCCAATGATACAGAGGCTTTAGGTACAGGAAAGCTGACATTTGACAAAAATGGTGCTGTGGTTTTCAGTACAATTATTAGAAATACCTGCAGTTAAATTCTGCAGGTTACAGAAGAACACAGCACCACACTAATATTCACACAGAGATCTCAAAGAATGCACGAATGAAGAGCAAGGTGCCAAATACTTTCATAAAATCCACTTGAAAAAACAGTATCAAATTTCTTATATTAAGAAATCAATTTTTAAATGATCTTACAAAATTTCTCTTGGGCTTGTTATATGTTGTTGTTGTTGCTACCTCCAGACACAACCCTGCAAATTGTTTTAAATTGTGATTAAAATACCAAACAACTGTAAGATTTTATCAGCCAGTAATACCACTTACTGTGCTGGAAAGATAATATGGAATGTCATCGGAAGAATTATGCAAACAAAACAAGCTTTTTTTGCTCCACAAAAATTCAAAATACGAGCAAGTAAAGGAAACTACAAAAACAATTGATGTATATTGACATAACTTTACAAACAGTGGAGGGTTAAGGAGAGGGAGAAAAAAAAGAACCCAAAGCAATTTAAAATGCACATCTGAGAGACTCTCTAAAAACAGAAAGAAATGAACCAAACATTTCATTCTGTTCACCTGTGACAAAAAAAAGGACTGTTTTGATGGTCATGGAACCTAAAACAAGTGAAAAATTTTGTTTCTCTGTTTGTATTTTATCTTTTAGATAAGCCTTCCTTTTCAGCCAAGTTAAAAAGTTTTATGATTGTTCTTTGAGCCTTTTTAAGTTCGTTTGGGTTTTTTTCTTGTCTTTCAGACAAAGCTTTGTATTCTGCCCTGTCTCTACCTCAGCTCATTTATCTTCTGTGACTTCAGAGGAATCTGCACACCAGAGCCTGCTTTGCTTTGTTTCTGTACTGCAGTTTAGCCTTTTGATTCCTCCCACTTGCCTCACTAATACTGGATTTGCTAATGTTTGCCTTTAATTCCAACAGCAATCAACCAACGGAATGATTTTCATTTGTAGGAAGTCAACATTTTCTTGCCCACCCATATTTGTGATATTCGATGTAATGTTCAAAGTAGCTGTAACTGCAGCACTTAAGTATGTTCAAGATAAAAGCTGTCTATTTCCTTTACTTGTGTATAGATGAAGTCGTGTGAGTATCAGCAAAGCTTCAAGCTAATGCTCTCCAACTCTGTTATGGAGGGGAAAGGTTAATGAACACTTCTCTCATGTCTCTCTTCTCCATCTCGTCCCAATAGAATTTTCTTCAGATCTGAACTACACATCAGAACAGAGCAGATGCCAAGAACTAAACGATTATTTATTAATTTACAATTACAAGCCCTAATTCTACAGCCTCAGTATGCACAAACTGTGTAAGACCCTGGGAGTTTTGCATCTCAAGAACTGCATTAAATGCTAAATTTTCTTATAAAAACTGATTCACAACATCTGGAACAACTTTGGCTTGGAATTCCATACTCATAGTTTCACACCTTGACATGGGTATTCTGATTTTTGTTTCACTTAATACTAATATAAGAGTAACAGAATAACATGTTGCTCCAAATTCCCCTGAAACTAGGCCAGAAACCCATGAAGATAATTCTGTGACAAAGAGTAGAAGCCAGTCCAGTGATTACCATTCTCTTTAGGTAATTGTCAGAACACGACATGCTTCTGTAGCAGTAACCTTGTCTTCATTTGGTAGCTGGAAGACAGGTTTTAATTAGCCCATCTTTCATTATCGCTGGGGAACTTTCTGTGGTCATTTGTTCTTCCCTTGCAGAGAAGCATCTCAGTGCTTCAGCTCTTGTACACCTTCTTGTCTGGTACTCACCTCTGCCCACATCATCACTTTACACCACTGCACCTCAGGCATGGTTTGCAATTTCACCCACTTCCAGAGGGCTCATGGAGAACTCAGCTTAGCATCACACCCAGCTCTCTGTCGCCTTCAGCAAATTATTCTCAGTTCTAAAGCATTTTATTTATGAAACATTTTCTTAAAAACTAATGTGAAGTGGAAACCTTATGTTTAAAGGCAGCAAGCCAGAAGTGCACACCTGTGATGCAGTTTACAACAAAACTGGTGAAGGACAGAACCTCAGCCAGCACAGAACAGCTCCCACTGGGACCAGTGGAGCCACATTAATTTGTGCCCAATCACCAGTTCACCCTTAGTTTTTCAACCCGCTGCACAAGATTTAACCTTTGGATTTGTTGTCTTTTCTGTAAATGAAATTTCTTTTTATAGGGAGTCTTACATATTGACAAAATATGTAACAGTAATTCAAACTCTAGAAAGAAGAGCTACTACTTTTCAGAAAAAACTTTATATGTTTAGTAAGCGTGGTCAGCCAAAATAAGTGGTCCATTATGCACAGGATGTCAGTGTCATAAAGTTTTTTAAAATGGACTTTTGTCTGTCAAAGGGAGTTGGGGAATTGCTTTTTCTACTAAGTTCTAGATCCTTTTGTAAGAAAAATTATTTATACAGACACATTAGTTCATTTCAAAACTGCTAATCTGGTTTTTCATCATTATATAATCCCACAGCTTTTAAAAGTTAAGCACCTACAGTCTGGACTGCTTATGCATTAGAAATTGCTTGCATAGTCTTTGTCCAACACTCTTCCTGTTTTAAAAAATGACAAAAGACACCCTGCCACTAACAATAATAGTTCCCTAATATCTCAAATCGCAAGTTGTAGTCTATGAAAAATGAAACTTTATGTGAATAGAGCAGGACCAATGACAAGCATGGAAATGTCATGGAGAAATACACAGCCATGCACAATTTCAGTTCAATTTCAGCATTTCCCATACTGCCACTTTATCCCCCTGAAGTTAAACCTCAAAAGTGCAAACTCTGCTCCCAGTCTGAAACCAAAGCCCCACTGCCAAAACCATCTCTTGGCCAGCTTTCAGCAAGGGCAACAAAAGATCTGAAGTACATCTCATGGCCTCTGTGCAGGAGTGAAGCTTTACCGTTTGCATGTGCATTTCACACAGTAGAGCTTAAAAATGCATTCCACATTCCATTTTATTTTTTACCACAATGTCTGTCAGACCAGAGGAAAATCTGTGTTTCCTCTCATGAGTATGAAAAACAGGATGTTTGTGGTGGACTCTAAACCTAACTGGTGACATTCTGATGTCTCAAGAAACTGGATTTTATATGCCTAAGAATTAAAGAAGCAAATTATTTTAAACTCTCTGGACTTCACTTTTTGCAAAATCCATTTAACACACTTTTCATGACACTGGTGTATTTTGCAAAACATTCCATAGCTGATGGAGAAAGAGATGACTTTGTGAGGCCATTGGACAGAGAAAGCTGGGCTTCATGAAAGGAATAAGATGACTGTCTTTGCAAAGACACGGTGTGAATCTCCTTGTAGACAGGGCCAGGGACTCACACACAGGGAAGTGATGGAAGAGATTATCAGTTCTAGAAAATGGTACTAATTGGCATGGACTGCTGCCCAGCCAAGGCCACGTTGAATTCCTGAACTCAAAGAGAAAGAACAAAGACTTCACAGAATTATGAACAGTGTTTTGTTACATAAAATAACCAAAAAAAGGGGGGTACATAGCAGAGAGGGACATAGAGTAGGGGATGCAGGACACAATGTCTGAGAACCTCGGCCGATGGGGAAAGCAAAAGTGTGATGTGGATGAGAAATTAGGGCAAAAATGGGGCTGTGTCCCCCAGCCATGTGAAAGATCCCATGGGAAATGCCCCATGGCCTCTCCCTTTATTTCGAGGAAATTACAGGACTCCTCTGTCTCCTTTTCGGACACAAACCTCCGGCGCTGGGAATTTTCTCACACATTCATTACTCCGCGCCTCGCAAGCCAACCTTCCCCACGCTGTCAGCACAACCCTGGCGCCGCAGGGCCCACCGTCAGCAACAGCAGGCAACCGAGAGTTTGGGAGGTCACCTTCAGGTGACAAAAATACACTTACTGCTGGCTGAGGAGGCAAGACTGCCGCTGTGCAGCGGCGTTGCGGGAGGCCCGGCTGCGCGGAGCCGGCCCCGAGCCTGCCCGGGGAGCCTGGGGCAGCGCTGCCAGCCGCGGGCCCCGCTCGTCCTGCGGTGAGCACGGACGGAGGGACGGAAGGGCGGAGGGGAGGAGGGGAGGAGCCGGCCGGACCCCGCGGGGACGCGGGAGCGGCTGCGGGCGCGGAGCGGAGCGGGCACTGCGGGTAGGCCTCAAAGCCCCGGCCGGGGCTGCCGGGCTGGCCACGCCACGTACTCGTTAAACGCTTAACCACCACCATATAGACATGTATATAGTATATATATATGTGTGTGTGTGTGTGTGTGTGTGTGTGTATGTGTATGTGTGTATGTATGTGTATGTATGTATGTATGTCTGTGTTTAAAACAGAAAGGTTTTTTTCCTTTCTCCCCCCTCCCTCCCCCAACACCTAGCCAAGTGCAGTGAGAGTTAGATGACAACAGCAAATAATGGTTACTTTTTGTTTATTTCAATCCATCTGGCTTTCACCGCGTAACTTAACTCGTCTTTTTCCCCGGCTTTAAGAGGGTGCAACAGCTGCTGTTTGATTTTATAAACAATGCACAGTGTTTTCTTTAAGCTTTTTAGTAATACAATCCACGTGAGCTGGTTTTTCAGGCGTGATTTGCTGCTGAAGTCTGGTTGCACAGTGTGACTGCACCAGTAAACTGCCTTCGTGCCTTTAACTTCAGAAATGCGAACTTTAGAGTTTAGCCTATCTATGACAACCTAATTAGCATTCAGACGATCCCAAAGACCTTTGAGAAGTCCAGAGCTGTGTGTGGGAAGCACGGAGGACACAACAGGTGACAGTCCTGTCAGAGGGGAATTTGAGCTTGTGCCTTTTAAAATAATTTAATGAGACAAACTGGATTTCATAGCAGGGATGATTTCCAAGGATTTAATTCATACAGTGTTTCAGTCGCTGCCGCTGCACCTGGAGCAGGTGAAGCTGTCAAACCCGAGCTGCCTGCCCTGGCCCAGCAAGTGCCACTGGAGACCGCCTCAGTCTCGGCAGCCAGCCTCACGTCTGTGTCCTTCCCCACCACACTGCTGATTTAGTGCAATTACCACTCAAATGGTTGTGTGGATGTCACTCTGCTCACTAAGCACCGTGCATTTTTCTGAACAATAATTAGCAGAAATGAAGAAATTTGCCATGCAAGGTCACAAAGTATAATGGAGAACTTGAAAAACATAAGAAATGCCATCCAGCCCAGTGATCTGGCACAGGCAGGTCTTGCTCTGTGTTCTGGAAATCCTGCCTTATGCCGTGGGTGCTATATATAATTATTTTGCATCTGACTGTTCTGCAGTAGTACTGCTAGGGGTTTCATTAGCTTGCTGCCTTTTAAAACCAGCTTTATAAGAGAAGACTTTCATGATTGAAGATGTTTTCTTTACTACTTAAATTTATCTTCCATTCGTGTTTCAGTTTCTGAAATTTGCCTTAGGATATGCTAAGTGTGTTTTGCTAGTTGAAAGAAAATTACAGAGGTGTTGATAGACAAAAAATCACTCTGAATGGCTTCTCAACAGGAACTCTTGAAGTTTTAGCAAGAGTTTGTTTTGACAGACAAGTTGGTGCTTTCACTAAATCAGCAGTTTGTTTGCTTGAAAATAGGCTCCCAGAGCTGCAGTTCTGCGTGAATCCTCTTTTTCTGTAAATCAATATATTGTGCATTGTGGATGACGTGCAAACAGAAGGAGGACTACTGGCTGTACTTAGAATAGTTAAGACAATTCCTCTGTAGAAGAAGAAAAATCTTATTTATTAGTGTGATATGGGCACAAAGAATAGGAAGGGAGTTGAGTGTCAAATGTTGAGTGATCACTAGGGATTGTTGGAGCAGTAATTATAAAGATCATACTGCAAGAAATACAAGATACAGGAGATGATCATATTCTCTTGAGTTGTGGAAATGCTGCAAAACTGTGCAGGGAGTGGTGTTGTGTGAGGCCAGTGAGATCCTGCACTACCCAGCAAACACTGGGTATGAGGTGTTGGCCAGTCTGGTCCTTTTTTCCTTATTTTTTGTATGGTTCTGGGTTAGTGGAGTATCACTGGCCTTGTCACCAGATGAAACTGCTGCAGAGCTCTGTGTCTAAGTATTGTCAAGTGTTTTGTGAGCAACTGGGAGCTGAGGGTGCTCAGCCTGGAGAAAAGGAGACTCAAGGGTGACCTTATCACTCTCTACAACTCCTGAAAGGTGGCTGTGCTCAGGTGGGGTCGGTCTCTTTCTCCAGGCAGCACTGACAGAACCAGAGGACATGGTCTCAAGCTGCATCAAGGGAAATATAGGTTGGATATTAGGAATAAGTTTTTCACAGAAAGGGTGATAAAGTTCTGGAATGGCCTGCCCCGGGAGGTGGTGGAGTCACCATCCCTGGTTGTGTTTAAAACAAGCCTGGATGTGGCACTGGGTGCCAGGGTTTAGTTGAGGTGTTGGGGCTGGGTTGGACTCGATGATCTTGAGGGTCTCTTCCAACCTGGTCATTCTGTGAATTCTGTGAATTAATGCCTTTTGTACAAAATGGGATTATTTAATTATTTTCCCTAATAGAGAAAAATAACATTAAGGACATTATGCTGTGGTTGTCTTTACATGTTTGCTGTTTAAGGACAGCAAGAAAGCTGAAATAACCTCAGAATATTTAATAAATGCACAAGTAGGGATGTTAAAAATATGGGAGTTTACCATTGATGTGCCCAAATAGTGGTTTCTGAATTCCATGTTGCTGAGTAGTTGTTGTATTCCTTGTTGCTGTTCAGGCAGTGAGTGGCCTGTAAGGGTGATTATTTTGCAGAATGATTAAGAATGTTAATAACATATAATATTCTTAAGAATACTAAGAAAAATATTTAGGATATTATTGTGGCAGTTTTGCTGGGAAAATCGCTGCCTGGACAGAGAGGAAGAAGAAATATTGAGTATCCTCAAAGTGAGCAGGTCTGTCTCAGGCAAAACCCCGTGTGCATTGTTAAAGGCAGCATTTGCTGTGTTTTGAGCCATCTTCTGTGTTACACGTGAAAAAGCCCAAATGATTTTTATAGTCTTGGATGAGTTGCTGCTCTGGTGAATACTGCAGTGAGGAGGGGAGCAGATCTTGGGATTTCTCTGAAGCTGCAATGAGCCTTGTGTTCTCTGACTAAAAGTCTGGTGTGGGGATTGGAAGGAGCAGCTTCATGGTTCTGATATGGTGAATTTGATAGGAAATCATGTATCCTGTCATGGCTTTCAATGAAAGTCAAATAAATGGGGTCCACCTGAATCACTGGAATCTAATAATAATAATAATATGACTCACCATGTGGCCCTGAAAAAGCTATTTTGGAGGGTTACAGCATCATATTGGGCTGTGTGTAATATATATGTCCTCCTTGTAAAATCCTTTGTGGCTGGAGTGAGTAACTTCTTGATGAGTAAATAAAATACTGCCCCAGATTATACATTTTCCATTTTTCCTCACCCAGGTGTATATGTTCATTATTAAAGGGAAGATGGGGCTGTACCGGTAAATATTTGTAACTGTTGTGGAGGATTGGTTTTGCTGACAGCAAATGCTGGGAACTTACTGACTGGAGTTCCAAACTTCTCTATGGCAGCAGAGAATTATTATTATTAACAGAATGAGAAACTCTCATATCCAATCATATTTTTGAGGGATATTTGTGTACTGTGGCTTGCTATAATTTGGGTCAGCTACTAAATGTAGTTTTATTTCCTGACTTTCAAAATCCATCTCACATCTCTAATACTCTTAGTGTCCCTTGGTGTAACTCGGCTGGTCCCAGCTCCTCTGCATGAATTTATATGAGGTAATGATGTGGCCCAGTAAGAGAATGGAATCGGATAGCTTTGAACTTGTTCAAATCTAAATTTAATCTAAATTAATCTAGATTCACCCTCACAGGAGGAGATAATGCTTTAATCCTGTGCTAGGATTTGGTTTCTTTCTGCTTTTTGCAGAAATGTTCCCTCAAGGGTGAGTGACTCATAGTGTGCACGTATCAGTGTCTTGTTCTCCAGTTTACTAATTTAACAGCTCATGAATCAGACTGTGCTGCTCAGCACTCCATTCTGCTGCTGATAATTAATCAGATATGGCCCTAATTACTGACTTTCAGCAGAACTTAACTGTGGTCATCTGTAATGTCATCTGTTATTGACATATTGTAGGAATATAAGCACCAGAAAAAGAACTTGCAGGAACTATCTAATGAAAATCATGATGCTTTGTCCATCATTAAACCTTTCTTATGTAGCTTGAGTGTGGCCTCCCCATCTGAAGGTGACTGACTGCCCTTTTCTGCATTACCACACGATGTCCCTGTTGTTGGAAGCTTCCCAAGCTGTAGACTGGCGTTTCTGGGAATACACTGCTTGCCTAGGGCTGCTGGAACACGGGCCCAGAGCAGGGCACACAGACTGTGTGTTTAAACTTTCCCCAGTGCTTGATTTCTCAAGAGAGCTTAGCTGAAAAATCAGTTAACTCTCTTTTTTTCTGTTGCTTTGAGTGGTGCTCTAATGATTTGAAACCCCTCAGGTAATTAATACCAGCTGACATAGCAACTGAATCAGAAAGTTTTGTTTCAAATACTAAAAGTTGCCCTAGACCTGTTGAATAGGTGTAGGGTGCACCATATTTGGGGATAGTAAAAAAATATATATATATATATGTATGGGGTGTTTGTGAGTATATAGATGTATAATACCTTGTGAGATGCTTTTTCATTACATGTTTATTTACTATTAGTACAATCTTGGTTTGTTGTGGGGGGTTTTTTCTGTTTTCTTTTTTGGTTTTGTTTTGTTTGTTTGTTTGGTGGTGGTGGTTTGATTTTTGAGTTTCCATTGTCAGTACTGTCAAGTTACCACTAAAAGTCACAGGTTGAAGTCTTTCCCTGGAGAGGGAGGGTATAAATGAGTAAGAGCTGCAATGAAACTATCCAACACCTTTGTTTTAGGTGAGAAATAGAATAGTCTAGAATTAAAAGCAGAGCAAAGGAAATCATTCAGTTGAGATGGCAAAGAAAGGAACAACTATGGAAATACAAACTGCACTTGATTGGAACAGGAGGGAGCACAGGAGAGCCGTGAGCCAGCAATGAGAGAGCTCCATCCAGATGCTGATGTTTTGTTCAATTTCAGGGCAGAAACACCTTCCTCCATCCAATGAAGATACAGGTACAGAATTGCTGATACTTAACAAAAGAACAGTTTTTGGTTTTTTCTGAATAAAGAAGCTACACATTTTGCATTCAGTTTTCATGTGTGAGTTTTTGTGTCTGCACAGGGACAGTAAACCAGAGAAGAGAGCAGGGTGCAGTGAAAGGAACTTCCTCCAGCTGCTCCCATCACAGACCATAAAACTACTGCTAGTTTTTAGTGGCTTTACAGCTAGCAAGTCTTTTCTCCCCAGTATGTCTCCCCTAGTATGATGAAAGGTATGAGAAATGAGGAAAGTAGAATAAAAACATTATAAAACAATTGTTTTATTCAGTACTAGATGCTGGAGGTACAGATAGCGCTTAATGCTTCAAAGGATTTTTCAGTAATAAGGTTCAAAAAGTCGCAAATAACAATATTAACACTTGTTGCTTGGTGCACTGAGTGCTGTTCCATGGTACAGTCCCAGTCTTCAGGTTGTAAATCCTCCATAAATGAACTGATCATGTTGGCAGCTATAAAACATGGACTTGCCATGGATTTAACCATTATTATTAAATTTTTCTAAGTCAGAGAAAGGGTGGAAAAAAGGGACTGTAAGAACTGGGAACAATAAGAGGTAGGCTCTGAGCTACAGCTACAGTGCAGATGGAGACCGAGATTTGGCTGATCAGGACACACAATCTCTGCTGGGTTTGGTCTGTTATCCCAAGACTGGGTTCTGAAGTTTGGGATGCAGGTGTCTCCTGCAGGAAGCCTGTTCTGTTTGATGGGGAGGGCTGGAGGCCAGGGGAGGGAGGAGAGTGTTGTTTGTATGATACGCAGGTGTGAGCAATGTAGAGGTTTCAAATTCTAGGAAAAGATTTTGGATTTGCAGACATAGATGTGGGACACAATTGTTTTTATGGTGCCAGTTGTATTCTGGATTAGTTTTAAAAAGAACTAAGCAAGTAAATAGCTCCAAGCACAGTGGATTTAAACTGATTTTTGCTACATTTTTAGTAGATAACTGACAGTTTAACCAAATTATATCAGGGTTGTTTGTAACCACTCCTGCAAGGCTCCTCACAGCTTTTTTATGTCCTGGGGATTTCCTGACACAGCTGTGCTTCCTCTTCGCTGCTGCTCCGTGTTGTTGATGTGCTGTCCATTGCTCTGCAGTCCAGCAGAGGAACCACACAGGCCAATGCTGATAACCTGGCTGGAAGTGTTTGCCAGCTGGCTGACCCCCAGTGCTGCCTGCCCAGCTCCCAGGAAGTCACACCTTAGCATTGGGTGTTGCACATGAGGTTTTGTGACGTGTTGCAAAGGTTCATTGAAAGAAGTTATTTAAAAAAAAATTTCCTTTTGCAGCAGGCCTGCAGGTTCCAATGTTATCAATGGCCACGAAGACAGAATAAAACCTTTCTCTGTAATAAAAGCAAGTTAAAAATTAAAAAGAAGTAAAAAAAATTGTCAGGTTTTAGTAATAGGAATGTGAATTTCTAGAAGTATGTTGTAGCCATGTCTGTGTGTGGGGAAGCAGAATGTGTTAGTGTTCTCCTAATTAATATCCAGGAACAGCTGTGTTCCTGAGCAGGGCAGGTGCTGAATGCTGGGACAGGACTGATCCCTGGACACTGCACCGGTGCTCCAGGAGCACCCAGTTCTGGAAACAGCTCCTTTTAGTTCAGCAACCAAGGGCAGACTCCTCTTTCTCAAGTTTGTCTTTTGTTTTAATTTTTTTTTCCTCAGGGAGGAGCTGTAATGTTTTGCTGCCAGGATGAGGAGCAGGATCCCTGTCATCCTCCTGGCCTGTGGCTCCTTTAACCCCACCACCAACATGCACATGCGTTTGTTTGAGCTGGCCAGAGACCACCTGCACCAGACAGGTCAGTGAGGCCAAGAAAGAGTTTTAATACTCACTTAGATCAGCTCTTACTTTACAGCTGGGTTCATTTTAATATTCTTTACTGATATTAATGTAAAGCTTTCATGGGATATTCAATATAGAAAGTCTGCCATTACCTCAGTATATAAGCAAATATAATGAGTGTTCATGCAAAGAGAGTAAAAGTTTTATCAGCAGATTGAGGATCCTGCTCTTGGCACTGGCTGAACCTTGTGAAATAACATGGTTAATAATTTTGAAACTTAGGAAAATCTTATATGTTCTAGTTCCATGCTTTTCTGATACAATGTGTTTTAATATGAAGAAGAGTTCAGGTAGCAGTTTTGACAGCCGGGGGAAACTGGAGAAGAGATGAAACGTTAATTATTCAGTATCTGTCTTCACTAAGAGGCACTTTATCTATCCTAAAAAAAGATCAGAAAAGCGAGATGCTACAGGCTAGAATGTTTTGGCAACAAAAGAGCAAGGTGGTAACATCAGGAATTTAAGAAAGAAACAGAAATGCTACTGGAAAGCCTTGAACTCTAAACTTGAGCAGCTCCTTAGTTGCTCAGGGATTTTTTTTTTTTAATTTGCCGCTAAAATATACAGTTACGTTTCTTGAAGTGTTTGGGTGGGAGTCATTATTTGTTGTAGTCTGACAGAGAAGATCCTAGGGAGGTGGTTCAGTAGGAACCTAAACAGCAAATAATAGTAAAAGGGATTTGGCTGTCAAATTGAACAGGGGGAGAGAACCTGGGAACCCACTGATACCACTGTGCAGTAGAAGCAGCAGCTGCATACTCAGAATATCCTGTGAGGACACTTTGACTGTGATGAGGAGGAATTACAGACCTGGCTCTGAGAGCAGCCTCTACAAGTCTCTGTTTTCCTAGAACTAAAATTATTTTGTTGATCCTGCAGGACTAGAAATAAAGGGTTAAAAAGAGATTTTAATTTACTTTTTTCACTGTGGTTTTATAATTGATTCTGCTGCCCAGGTATGCAAAGAGTAGAAAGGTAATATGAGACCAACTGATAATTCTGTTTAAGTTATAAATTGTAGTCCAGTAACATTTCTCTTTGCCTTTAAAGAAGGACTTAACTGGGAAATTAATTATTATTCTGTCTGAATCAATTTAATGTCTGGTCTGCTCCAGGGTCAGTTTAGAAAGACTCCACCTCTTACTCAGGGTAGTTTGCTTAAAATCTAGTAATAATCATATTAAAAATGAAATTTTGGAAGGTTGAAATGGAAATTGTGCATTATATTACACCTGATGTCAATGCCTAGTTCTGGGTAGGATGTGACTTGCCTTTTGGCTTCTTATTTCAATTTATGAAGCCTTACAAGTACAAGGACTTTCTGCATTGGATAATCCTTCTTTGGTGTCTGGGTTGCCCGCAGCGTTGTCTTTGCACTTTCTGAATGCTTAACCCAGCATGGCAGCAAAGTCAGAACCCTCAGTTTGCCTGCAGAAGCTTTACCCATCCCGAGCAGAGGTGGCTGCATCTGCAGGAACTCTGAGAGCAGATGTATGTGTTTGTGCTGGGTGTATGGGGTATGTGTTTGTATGGGTGGGTACTCAAATCCCATCTGTGGCCCCTCCTCGACAGGGAAAGCAGTTTCTCAAGCAGAAGGGGTTGGCAGCATGCTATAAAAATGACTGATTCTGGATGCCTCTTTTATAGCAGAACCATTCCTACTCAGGAAATTTATTGGTCATTCTCTCATGGTTTTAGCCCTGTTTCCACTTCTGGGGTTAGCAGGGAAGGAGAGGAGAAATTGGAGCTTATTTGCTGAGAAGCAGCAGCTGCAGCCTGGGAGGTGACGGAGGGGCTGGAGAGCAGGAGTTGTCTGACTTGAGGCAGCAGTGATTCCCTTCTCAGAGAGAGCAGTACACCTTGGAGCTGACATCCACACTGGATGCCGGAAACGAGAGAGGAATTAATTAATTAGTGTGAGGGACATGTTTCCTAGGCTTGGGAATGGCTTCATGCTCCTGCTGCTTCAGTAGTGCTGCTCCATCACAAATCAGGTTGAAATGATGAGTTGGGCCACAGCTTGGCTGGAGTTCACCAACCCTGGAAGTGTTCAAAGGATGTGTGGATGTGGCACTTGGGGACATGTTCTAGTGCTGGGTTACTGGTTGGACTCAGTGATCTTAGAGGGCTTTTCCAACCTCAGCAGTTCCAGGATTCTGTGACTTCAGAGGCAGTTGCACTGCCATGAATGACGTGACTGTCCCTGATGTGCATCCTGACTGACGTCTCCAGTGATTCTGTCTGCCAGCTTTTTGTACATCACGTCAGTTTCTAATGCTGCCTAATCTTATTTTTCATACATCCCTATTTTAAGTAAGACATTTTATTGGGTTTCTGATACTTTAAGTGCAGTTTCATTGCCACATGTCAAGTAATTCATCCTTTTTCTGTTAATATCAGCCAATAAATCTTGTCATGCTGCCTTTTAAATACAACACGCATAGCTGTGTGTGCCTGAAGGACTCAAATCATTCTCTTTATCTGGATTTTCTGTCTACTTATTTGAATCTGGCACTTTACACATCCTCAGACACAGCTAAAATTTTCTGATATTCAGTCCCTTGTTTTAAAATTGGTTTTTGAAACTTGCAGTGACTGTGACAGATGCCTTTAGAGTCTATTAATACCTAATGTCAGGTACTTTCACTTCTCTGTGACTGTATTCCTCATTTTACCATGAAGACCAAAGAAATAGTACTAGAATCAATCTATCTGAGATATTTTAATCTTGTTTCCCAAGTGTTGCCAGTGGAGGATACTTACATCCCCAAATTTCCAGGTGAGACCAAAAGGGATGCAGTTCAAAGGAGGAAGGTGTGAAAGACAAGTTATTTTATCTGCGGCAAGACAAATGCAAGGGAAAGGTGAAGGATAAGAGTTATTATCTTATGAAAACTGGGGAAAATGTGACACCATCAATGACATTAATGAGTTGCTATTGCAGTCTGGCTTGCTGCAGCCTCGAGTCCGGTCCAGCTGGGGGGAACATGGCAAAAACAGAGGGACAGGAACAATGAACTCGCCAACAAATAAAGATCTTTAATAGCAAAATAACAAACAAAGAAACTGCGCAGTCTGAGGGGCAAGATCCAAAGACAGGGGGCCGTGGGGAACATAACAAGATACAGGGGTATTCTGAGGGTCAGGGTGCAATCACCAACACAAGCTCAGGACATGACCTTGAATGTGACAGGTTCCGAACTAACTGAGAACAAGGACCAGAAACATGACCTGATCTGGGCTAATTCCATTAACATCCTATTAACATACTGACTCCCATGACCACACTCCTCTCACCATGACCTGACCAGGTATCTCCCTTTCAGTATCCCACTTCCCAAGGTCTCGGGTTGATGCCTCCTGTATATGCTACCGAGGCTACACCACTGCTCATCCCAGCTGGCTGCATTCCCACAGGTTCTGTCTAATGCATTCCTGTTCACGAGGTAGGGTAACACCAGGGAGCTGCAGAGCTTCTCTTGGGGGATTTTCCCTTGACACTGAGAGAAAAATGAGTAGTGAGCAAGAGTTAAATGTATGGAAGTGTTTCATTTATTTGCTGTTCTGTAGTGGTTATTTACTTTTATTATTTATTTCTGGCATAATTTCTCACAGTGAATTCCAGACTTATTACCAGAAGAAATTAATCTTTAGAAGCCCCACAAAAATACGCAAAAAATTTTGTATGAAATTGGCATTTGATAAATCTGCTTTAGTATTAATAAGCTAATTCAGCATTATAATTTGTCTTAGTGTTTTTGACAATTTACAGTGACACCTTGATAACAGAAAACTAAATACCTATTTTCCTTAATAATCTACTTTAACATGTTTGAGGGACAGTCTTTGTTTCTTTCCTTTTGTTACATTTAGTTTTCTGAGCACTAGCCAGTTCTTCTAAACAGTTCTTAGAGAATATAAGTTCATAGCAAGAGGAACTTTTTTGCTGCTTTTGGTGGGTATATTTTGAAAAACAAAGCCACTTGAGGGCCTGGAGGACTTTTACACATATTTAGGACAAGCAATAATAACAAACTACATGATGAAAGCAAATAGAATTCCAGAGAAATAGAATTTGAAGATAATTCTGGGCCAAGGAAGGTATGAAACAACCTGTAATAATTTATGGGAGAGAGAAGAGAATTGCAGTGGACATTAAGAAAAGCCCAGGGTGACAGAATTTAATGATTTCCTCTTCGCACGCTTGCCAAAACTGAGGGGCATATTTGAACAGGTGAACTTTTAAATTACTGAATGGGAAACAAGTTATTTAGAGCCAGTAATAAAATTATTTCCTATATTTTGACAGCTAAAGTTTGTGTTTCTATGTGGAAGTCTCTCGTGCATCCTGTTAGCACAGTGCTGGGTTACTCTCAAGCCATGCCTGTGTTTGACTCTCTGAAATGTTACCAACCTTGATTTTTCTCTTCTAATTGGTTTCGTTTCTACTTGGGAACAAGCTTGATATGGCACCAGAAGCTCTTATCTCATCCCATTTATGCAGCTCTAGAGCAGATTAGAGACTGAAATCTTTCCATCTCACAAGGATGTGGCAGACCCATATGCTTGGTTAGCATGAGCTCACAGAAATATGATTTTTTTCATTTAATATATTCATTTGAGTTATAAGGGAAGAACTTATATCTGTAGAAACATAAAGAAACTGAAACATGGAAAATAAAATCATCATGTAGGAAAAACCTTTTAATAAGGTTAACGGAGTTGTGAATTCAAACTGCAGTTTCCTTCCCTTTAAACGAGAAATGAATTTAAACTAATTTCTTTCCCTTTAAATGACAACTTGTTATATCACTGTATAATACCAGAGTACGAGAGAATAATTGTTGTTCATAAATCAAGTGGAATTATTTCCAATTTCAAATCAAGAGATGGACTTAATTATACACACATCTTCTCATGATTCTGGAAAATTTTATCTTGCTCATTTTGCCTGTAATGAGACTGTTTTAAAACAGAGGATGGTTTGAACTGACATCTTAAGATGATGTAAATCTCATTGAATCTTTCTGCTGGTTTTTTAAGTCTGATTCGATGAAGTTCTTTTGAAAATTTTATTACATCAAAATAAATGTGACATTGCTAGAGTGACATTTTCGTGTTGGAATATTAAATTGTCATGTGCCAGTATCAGAAATGTCAGGGGTGTTGTTTTCCTTACAAAGCAATAAAGGTAGCATGCTGCATTGAAGTTTCTCTGTTAAAATAATTGAATTAGAAAAAAGGAAGAGGATTTTTTTTCCCTCTTCAGTATCATATTTATCATAGTTATTTAAAATGCATGTGCTACATTAGAAATAATTTTATTCATCTCTGTTTAGTTGAAACACTCTTCCTCTCCTCTCAATTTCTCGAGGCTTGCAGCTTGTGGTGGTGCTTTATTTTTGTTTCCTGGTTTGGGGCCAGAACTGCAAAATCTAACCAGTCTGTTGTGTTAATGGGTATGTTGTGTTACAGGGGTACAAAACCAGGGGCATACTGTCAAATGTATTTAACATGGTCAGCCAGATAGAAAGGCATTTAGTGGCTGCTGAGCTGATGTGTAGAGCACAGTGCTCCAAGCCTCATTTTAGACTCCGTTAGCCCCATCTTTGCGCTTGAATCTTCTGATTTCTCTGAATCACATCTGTCACAGCTGCAGTAATATGCTGTAATTCGTGCTTTAACACAAAGAAACTCACAATGATTCTGATAAATAACAATGATCAGATATCTAAGAACAAAGAAGTGGTTAGTTAAGTCATTCTTTGCTCTGGCTATATCAAAGCTGTACTAACTGGATTATGAAACTTTATCTAACAATTTTGATAGTTTGCAACATCAATTATGACTATGGCTACATGGTTTAAAATTGTCTGTTTACTCAGCTTTCCTTTTTGGGTCATTTATTAGGATAAACATGATAGTAATTGTGAGCAGTTCACAGAAGAACAAAACATTTGTAATATGCAATTTTTTAATTGCTGGGAATGGATTTATAACAAAACCCAAATCAAGTTGTTCATAGCATCTTAAAACTTTGACGTTAATGGAAGTTACCCTTTGAAGAGGTTGGACTAGGTGAGCTCCCAGGGCCCTGTCCACCCTAAATTTTCAAGATTCTGTGAAGAGGACTTAATTTTAATTTTTTTCTTTTCTTTTTTCCCAAAGGAAGATATCAGGTGATTGAAGGCATAATGTCTCCTGTCAGTGATAGCTATGGGAAGAAGGGTTTGGTGCCAGCAAGGCATCGGGTGGCAATGGCCAAACTGGCCCTGGAGACGTCTGACTGGATCCGGGTGGATCCCTGGGAGAGCGAGCAGGACACGTGGACAGAGACAGTGAAAGTATTAAGGTGATTACATTATCTTCTTCCTGTCTTTATGAAATTACTGACTGCCAGAAATCTGCCAGGTTGCCATGTCAATGCACAGAACTTGCTCCTCTAAAACACCCAGGCAAGTCAGGACTCCCCACCAGGAATCTTTCATTTGCTTTCCCCAGACCTGTGCAATAACCAGGGTACTGCCCTCGTGTCCTTCAAGTAGTTGGATGCATGTGGAAAGCCTCTGCAAAATGATGGCCACTGCTGGGTTCTGCAGGAAAAGTTCCTGCCTTTCATGTTACCTTTCTTGGATGTAACTCCTTAAGCAGGTGCTAGAGAGCTTATGATCAGAAAGTAAGAGTTCACAAATTATGCTGTTCTTCAGGAGCATCTCTGTTCCAGGTTAGCTATGGTAGCAGTGTTTTGCCTCCGAGTTTATCTGTTCCCACATCCTTGTAAAGTTTTCTTATTAACTCTAATGGTAAATTAAGCCGAAGCCCGCAACTCCTGATGTTTTCTTCAAAATCTTGGCATTTGCTTTGGTTTTGTGCTCGGAGGAGAAATTAAACAAGTTGTCCAAAACTTGATGCAAGGACCTTGAAACATGTCCTTTCCATATGGTAATAAATGCATATGGGGCAGGGAGTGAAAACACGAACTTCTTGTGCTACCTGCTACAGAAGGTAACAGATACCATTAAACTGGAAGCCTTCATGGAAGTCTACAGCAAATGTGCTGTAAGAGCTATCACTGATTCTTCATTTTTATCCCCATTTTCTAGGTTACTTTCTAAGTGGAAACAGGTGTTCAAGGCTCTAAATTGTGCCCTCCAAAACAGCTGCCCCAGAAGCTCTTGTGGCTCTTTGTGAAAGCAGTTAAAAGCCAGACCTGTTACTTTACAAAAGCATCCATAAGAATTCACTAGAAACTTACAAGACAAAGTAGAGCCTTTTAGATCTCTTTTTATTTGCTTCTCTGAAGGAACACAGACATCCAGTTGCTCCTTTTTCCCCTTCCCTCCAGGCAGCAGAGCGGGATCAGGGTGGGAGGTTTTCTGTCTTTGCAGAAAACTGTATTCTTTCTCTAATCATAACTATATGTCCCAGTTTGAGAAGTCACCAAGTGCTGTCCTACAGTATAGCCTGGGTATGGGGCTTTTGTCCTAAACTTCAGTTAAGTCAAACCATTTTCCTCCAGAGAAGCAGTCTCAGATCTTACAGATCAGGCGATCCTCTCTGGTCTTGCACAGCTCCAGCTGAAGTCAGTACTGCTTGCAAGACTGGGTTTGTAAATTATAAATCCACTTCAGAGTTCTTCAGGATAAGAAATCCAGTAAGTAAAACCTATATGTATAATTTTCTGCTCAGGCAATGTGGTATGAACAGCCAAACTTCCCATCTGCCTAGAAAGTGAACCTCTAGTTATATTAGGAAATCCACAAATGGCTGCTTGTTAAGGAGAGAAATGAGTTTAAATCTTGTTTTGTCCACAAATGTTGATGTGTATTAATGAGCTGAACCAGTGCCATAATCCAGTGCTGAACCTTGTCCCTTGAATGGGGAAGCAGCACTCTGATGAAATGCAGGTGTTTGTGCTTTACACTGTATTTTAAGTGTCACAGGTGAAAAAAAGATTAAAAAAGAGCAGATCCTTACTAAGTATAAACAGGCAATGGTTTATTGTAGAGTTGTTGTTCTTCACATGAATTCAGAGTTAATCTATAGATTCTTCACTCCTCAAAAACCAAGGACTAACTGCTGCCTTCACAATAAGCTCCCTCAGGTAGGAAACCTCAGTACCAGTAGAAAGAGATTTGCCTATTGCAAGGCAGAGGAAATCATTATTGTACCTAAGTGTCTCTTCTTATCAGTAGTTTGAGTTGTACACTTACCTGCAGTAGAACATTTAGTCCTGAAACACGTGAATGGCCTTTTCCTACAGTACTTGTTTTAACTGAGCGCGATAAAAATGTCACATTTCATCAAAACCTGTGGATTTTGCAGAGGATCCCAAGTAGTTGTGACACAAAAGAATTTAAAGCAGCAAAGCTCAAATCCCACTTATGGCAGTGCTATTAAACAAGTATGGAAATCTTGGAGACTGTCCCAAGGCTTTTCTTAGAGGGGAGGTGGGAACATAATAGAGCTGTTTTCCACGTAGCTGCTGTTTATGAGTATTCCTAGACAAGGAAACAGTATTGTCAGTAGGCAAAGGACTGCATTCATTGCTCCTGTGGATTTGATTGGCATGCAGCTATACTACACACTAATTAAAAATTGGCAAAGATGTGCTTTACCCAACTTCTGTTGAGCTGTGCTTGTGATTTAGCTCTATAGTTACTCAAAGCTTCATACACAGTTCAGAAAACGCTTGAGAAGCTGGCAGATGGGTTTGTCCTTTTTGCTGTATCTAAAGTAATGCAACCCCACTTGCTCCAGCCCTTGAGCTGCTGAGCAGACCTGGGGCAGCTCAGATTTTGTGGTGTTCGTAACGTTGGTTGTGCAGGGAGCTCTTTGCCAAATGTTCTTGGTTTTGAATCCTGGCCCAAGAATGTCAGAGCACACACAGTCAGTGTGCTTGGCTATACATAGCAGCAGCCTGTTTACAGCAAGGCAGGGTTAAAATTAGGTGTGTGGGAAGGCCCAGACCAAGCTCCTGCCATATGTGCCTCACCTCTTGGCTGTGCAGTTTCTCTGGCCAGTGGCTGAGCACCAGAAATCACTGGAGGCTGCTTTGCAGCCTGCCTGGGTGTAGGTTCTTGACACATTTGCAGCTTATTCCTGTGGCTAAAGTGTTTGCACAATTAGAAGAGTGTACTTTTAAATCACTAACCTGTGAATTCCTTCCTTACAGCAGACATTCCAAGGGTCAGCTGGGGCTTTGTACATGCACTGTATTCAAGCTGTTCCTTGAAACTCAGAACCTTTGTGTTGCTGCAGTCGGATAAGAGTTGATGGTCACTGTGGCTCCATACATGCTGCACAGAAATTGGACACAGCCTTGATTCTGTGTCTGCTTGTCCTGCCTGACCAGGAGCTTGTATCCTTGAAACAATGTTGGCTTGTGCAAATACGAGCAATGCTTAGGCCTTGTTCAGGATGGTGTGAGGCAAGGGACTGTTCTAAACAAGCAAGGTTGTGGTGGCTTGGAAGGAAAGGCCACTGCCATGAGGTAGCAATACCATTATTACAGGGGGGCACCAGGGATGAGGAGTGATAATGGATAAAGTAGCAGAAACCTGGAAAAACATGCAAAGGGATCCTTGCCTGCCTTCCTGGATCTGAACTCAGTAAAATTAGAACCACAGCAGATGTCAAAAATCTTATGAGAGTTTTTAGTTTCTTGGAATTGCGATTCTTCTAATTAAAATAAACAGGAAAACAGCAAGGTAAAACTCAGGGGACATATTTTTATGGAGAAGAGGAGGAGAGAGAACAAGAACGTCTCCTCCTCAAAGCAGAGCACATGTTACAAAAACACTATCATGAGGGGTTGTATTTAGTCAAGAAATTACAGCTAGTGATTGAAGTGAGATTTAGTCCTGTTTCGGGCAAAAAAACTCCTCTATGTTTTAAATGTAGTAGCTACCAAAATTGCCATAATGGTAGAATTTAAAAAAGTATTTACAAACCAAGATGCCATTAAGGAGATCGCATGTGAGTTCCACAAAATGTAACTACATTGATACTAATCTCATGGCAGCACGAATGTGCCAAATTCCTAAAAAATGGTATTCCAATCTAAAGGGCATAAAAGTAGACCCTGTACTGGAATGGGAAAGTGCCAGGTAATCATTTTGTTGCATCTCTGAGAATTACCTCACACAGGAGCCTTTATTTTAAATGCAGGCACCATTATAATGAAGCACTCAGAGCATTCCAGTCCAAGAAGGAGTTAACGAGAAACAAACATCCCACGGAAAGCTCTACGGGGGGCTCCCTTTCTTGCCAGCAACCAGGTTGGTTCATGACTGCAGACATGATGCTGTGTTTAGCATTAAAAACTGTACAGCTTTACCAGATTAGTAGTGAGAAAATTGAACATAGTATCTGGTGAGTTTTGAGGGTTGGAGCTGTGTGGCAAAACCAAGCCATGCCAAATGCCAACGTAACTGCTGGGGCAGTTGTTCTGTAATAGCTCCCAGAAAGATAAGAGATCCTGGAGTTGTATTAATTCTTGATTTTATAAGCAACTCTTTAGCTCTGTCAGAGATGTACGTTGTGGCCCTGCTTGTTTTGCAAATCACAGAATACATTAATAAAAAATATGAAAAATACAGGGATTGCTTAGAATTCTACTTCTAGTGTTAGACAATGGACAAAGTGTATTGGTAGCACAGTAGTGATGTTGCCATGTTGATGTTTGCTGGCCAGGAAAGCTCCTGTTGGCAGTAGAGGCATGGCAGGCTCTGGGAGCAATGTCAGTTTTCAGTTCCCTATCTAATCATCTTCCCAGGCCCTATGGCTTGCCAGGATGCTGCTGGATTTCTGATACATTGCCTTATTCCTCTAGTGTTGTAGCATCTCTTGGACATGAATAATACATTTCAGTTGTTCCTGGTTGTTGAGGAGTTGTATCTTTACAGATAGAAAGGAGGAAAGAAGTCATGCTTTTGACACATCATCACTGGAATGTTTCTTACATTCTGAATCTCTCCTTTAAGGTGTTTGTTGAAGACTTGCAGATGTGCTAACCATCAAATAAGTGTAAAGTGAAGGCAAATCTCCATCTTTCTCCTTCATTTCACATGAATACAAGTCTGTTAAACTACCTGGTCAATGTTCATACAATGCTAAGGTGGAATAATGATGAGTGCTGTGGAAGAAGTTTGAGGAAAGAGTTCTGTGCTGGGGCTTAGGCAGGGAACAGCAAATAAGAAATAGAGACAATAAGGAACAGCAGGGCAGGATGGTGTGGAGTAGCCAGGTTCAACCAAGTCTAATCTTTGTGCTTAAGTATTTCTCTTTATTTGCTTCTTCCCCTTTCTGGATTGCTTGCGTGGAGTAAAAATTCTCCTTTAACTGTGTACAGATAATATTCAATGTGCTTTGAATGATGATGAAGTAGGTGATAAAGTAGTTGTGACCAAACACATAAAAACCAAAACTGAATTTTTCTTGCAACCTTCTGGAAAAAAGCCTGGAGTAAAGGTAAATGATTTTAAAAATAAATTTTAAAAAAATCTAAAGTGATGAGTTAAAACTGATTTTAAGTATAAACTTCCTAGAAGACTGAGAAAGGATAAGACATATATTATTTCCTTTTGTCTTTCCAGTTCTACCAGAATTAAAGCTGCTCTGTGGGGCTGATTTTCTACAGACATTTAAGACACCCAATCTCTGGAAGGAAGAAGACATCAAAGAAATAGTGGAAAAGTTTGGTTTGGTCTGCATTAGCCGGGCTGGCTCTGATCCATCTCAGTTCATCCAGGAATCAGACCTTTTATCTAAATTTCAGCACAATATTTTTCTAGTGAGAGAGTGGATCCAGAATGAAGTCAGTGCAACGCAGATCCGCTCTGCCCTGTGCAGAGGGCTGAGTGTGAAATATCTCATCCCAGACTCTGTCATTGCCTACATTGCACAGCACAACGTCTACACGGCAGAGAGCGAGCGCAGGAACGAGGGGCACCTGCTGCAGCCTCTCAGGCTGCAAAACACAGCAATAAACCCTCTCAGGGACTGATTTCTGCACTGTGTGCCGTGTCAGACCAGGACCTTTGTCATGCAGATTTCTTGAGAAAGTTGTTTCTTATTAATAATGAAGGGAAATGTCCAAAATTTCTTGAAATCATGTGATGTTTTAAATCCATGAATCTGTGTGTGGTAGTGTTCAAGAAAATTGGGATGCTCAGCTGTATAGCTTAAAATACACAAAGAACAGCTTCCTTGTGAAAATAAAAGAAAGGAGATCTTCACAATAAATATTCATAGTATTTCAATAATTTCAGTAAGTCAATAAATATGACTTAAGGGTCAAATATAGTACTTTCCTAACTTGTAATTCTGCAATCCTTACTGTTCTAAACCAACAAAATACAATGAACCATAACTTGAGAGAGAGAGAGATGTGTTTAAATATATATTACTTCTAAACTTTGACTTTATAAGACCCTGAATAGCTTTTTTGATTTTTGGTGATTTGGCCAAGACATGGAAATCAATCTTTCTTTCATGCAAGCACTTAAAAATGCATGTGCTACTTCTGCCACTTCTAAGGCTCCGGGTTCTCAAGTGACAGGCAGTCCTCATCCCCACATTTNCTCCCTCTGGGAATGCAGAGGAGAAGAAAGCTGCTCCTCTGGGAATGCAGGGGGAAAAGGCTGCTGTGGTGTTCCCAAGGGCAGATTGGATCCAGGTAGGAATGCTTGGCTCCTCCCCTGGGCAGAGCATCTCCCATGGGATGCTGGAATTTTCTCAGCTATGTAGGGACACTCAGTGGCCATGGACAGAAGATACTTCCCAGAGAGAGGAGTGGTCGTGGAAGAGATAAAGAAAACTGCCCCACCTGGTTTTAACAGATGATGATAGAATACACATTTCTGGTTACATCTTGCATTGCAAGTGGGTTTCTTTTCTTCTGTGATTCAGAGTCTTCTCAAAAGCAAGCAATTGCCAAAGCCCCAGAGTAGATAAAATATCCAGTAGGGGCTTCAGTTGTACCATATGCAAACATCTGAGAGGCTCAGTACTTGAGCTCTGAGGTTAGTGAAGAAAATCCATGCTCCTCTCTGCCAGTTGCCTGTTATGCTGATTGAGTGTCTCTCATTTCTGACAGGAGTCACTTTCAGAGAATACATAACTCTATAAACTGCTCCCTCTGTGTGTCAGAGCTCCTCAACTGAAAGCATTCATGCAGCAGTGATGTAGCATTTATCACTGTACAGAGTAACCACTGCTTCCTAATCATTCACATAATCACAACTTCCCACCTAACTGGTCCTTCTGAGCCCCCAGCTGGCCAAGCAGCTTCCACTGGTGGTTCTTTAGGGTTCAGGAGCTTGTGGAACAAGTTACAGGAATACCAGACACAAATGGCTTTGACTGAAAGGGTCTGTATGATTGTTTTCTTGAAAGAAAGCATAAAGTAGCTGAAACCTATTCAAGAAAAAAGAATTTGGCTCAGAAAACACACAAGATAAGCACTTTTATAGCTTTGGCTAATATCCTAAACTAAAGCTATTTGAAAGGGTTTTTTTCTGAGTGGCATGAAGAATGAAGAGTAATATGGTTGAAACGGATTTCCCTTACACAAGTGATATGAAAGGTGAATATTTCATTCGTTTTAAATCAAGTCATCCTGCTGTCATTAGAAATCTCAGAGGTTCAGCCTTGTGGAAGGATTTAAAGGCAGCATTTCAACAATAATCGGATTAGAAGGACTTGCATAGCTCCATGGTCTAAAAAAGAGATAAAAGAAACCAGAGTTCAAACTTGCCACAAAGCAAGGCAGTGAGTTGTGTGGTGCAGAACCAACCCACGGTTCTGAGCCAGTGGTTTTGGCAATCACCTGAAGCAGGGATGCCTGCAGACTTCAATGGGTACTGGAAAATGGTCAGCAATGACAATTTTGAGGAGTATCTGAAAGCACTGGGTAAGGTTCCATTCAAACTTCTTGAATGAATAATCAGTGCCACCTGTCTTATTCTTTATGTGAATCTATTTTTTCTTGTACAGTCATAAGTCATTTTTGTAAGAAGTATTTTTTTTTCAGAAATGCACTTTAAGGATTGCCTTAAGCAAAATTGTTTTGCCTTAAGCAGCCTCTACTTTTTACCATCTTGAAGCTCACATTAACAGACAGTAAACTATATAGCTTGAAGAGGTATGTGGTGGATTCCAAACATAAAAAATCTATAATTTGAAAAGCAGTAAAATTTTTATATTTAATAAAGATTCAATGTAGTACTTAATGCAATTTTCTGTGTTTGTATTTGATGTTGTGTTAGTATCTCTATAGAAATATTGGAGGCCTTATTAACTGTCAAATACAAATGGTATTTTTTATATATTTCACATAATCAGAAAATTGAAACATTAAATTATTTAAGTTACAAGAATTAGGTTACATACTTTTTCTGGATGGGAAGGCTGCTTTGAAAGATTTGGACATCTATTTATCTTTGTTCATTTCAGTTCTCCCTAGAAGCAACAAGCTTTTTCTTGTAGAAGGCTTTCCTGGATAAAAATAACCCTTTTTCTTTTTCAGATGTAAATGTTGCTGTAAGAAAAATAGCAAACTTGCTAAAGCCTGACAAAGAAATCCTTCAGAACGGGGATCATATGATCATTAAAACGCTAAGCACTTTTAGAAACTACATCATGGAATTCGATGTAGGGAAGGAGTTTGAGGAGGATTTATCTGGGGTGGATGATCGCAAGTGCATGGTAAGAAGTAGAACTTCAACAATGGACAAAACGAGACCTTTCACAGAACACATCTTTTAACCATCCTGGTGGCTATTCCTGAAATTATTTCTGTACTTCTCAGTTTGCCAAGAGGTACCTACAGTTTTGAACATGTCTTTAGGTTAGAGGAATGCTAATTTTAATCAGGAGCACAAAGCAATTTTATCAATCAGTGAATAATAACCTCAGTGAAGCTGTGCTCATTTATACTGGGAGGTTTGTTAGTCAAAATGACATCTAGGGTCACTTCCAGAACCTCTTTAATGAGTAAGGTTTTACAGTAGAGGAAATCCACTGATTGCAAGGTCAGGCACTGCTCCTGTGTGAGAATGGCCAAGTGCTTAAAGATTGCCTGGGTGTTCTTATTAGAGTACACACTTAATTAGCTCACTGGAACAAATCTTACTGAAATGAAAAAGCAAACACTGAGGACTTTGTTTGACAATAGCTCTGTTTTATGAGGTATTTTTGCTTTTTAGTTTAGGACTGATAAGTGTCAATTTACAGAGGAAAAACTTGAGAATAGCAAGTTCTCACCTATTAGTTTGGCAGCATGACACTGGCAATATTCTGCAGTTAGGAAGTTGACAAATAAAATTATCTCAGGAGGGACTCTAGAGGAGAAATCTCATAAAAGAGAATTAATAGGTAAGAATTAATGTGTAAGCATTATCTGTACTTGAATACCATTAATTCCCATCTGAAGGAGAACTGAACCATCCTCTGCATGGTGGAAAGAAGTAATATTTTATTATTTTTAACAAAGCAAAATTCTCTACCCTATTTTGCTAAATTGAGTGATAAGGGAAGGATTCAAAATGTTAAACCAGAAAGAAGAAACTAGAGAGAGAGAATTTCAGTCACTACAACAGCAGATTGATTTGGCATAGAAGCTGGTTCAGCCTACTTTCAAAGTTTACTCAAACATTTCTCTGTTTACTGTTTAGTGGAAATGCGTATTCAGCCTTGGAAGCAGAAGCTACCAGCAGCTTCCGGCCTGTTACAAACAAACAAACAAAAACCCCAAACAACCAGGGGTAGTCACTGTCTCTGACTGGGGTTTTTTAAGAAGGACTTAGGGATGTAATTCCACAAAACCCCCCAGAGATCTCCGTGTCTCTCTGTGGTCTCCAGCGGTAGCTGGACAGTCCAGGTCACTGACCACTGGTGCTCCATTTGCCTTGTAGCAGCACATCATGCTTTATAGTTCAATTTTCTTATTAAAGATTTCTTTTCTACATGAGACCTCTGTTTTGTCAACAGCAAAACAGTACAAGAAGCTGTCTTGCTGAAGTGACTTCAGTCCAAATCTGATAACCATAATGTCAGGCAAAATTTGCAGTTGTTAAGCAGCAAAATGACTCCAACAGTGCAGAAGGAGTCTTGTGAGAGAAGAGTCATGGAGCTTATAAGAGATACTGGACCACTCCCTGTGTGGTGTTACAAAGAAAACCACCATAAAATCATAAATGATTAAATATCATTCTTGGTGTTCCATTTGTTCATGTAGAGCCTGTGGAACTGCATGCCATAAAAGGCTTAATCATTAATAGTCAGCCTGTGTAATAGGAGAGGTTGTGAATCAATTATTGTTATTTATATTGTGGACTGAGCAGACCACTGGGCAAGTTTTATCCAAGGAGCTCAATACATGAGCAGTACAAAGTAACATGGATAAGACAAATTACACATTAAACATTAATCTATACAGCAGAGCAATCATCAGGAGACTAACAAAAATAACCTTAGAATTAATCCTTCCTAGACGTATAGATTGTTTTTTCTTTTAATGAAGAATATATCATCTAGTTAGAGTTAACATATCTGTAAAAATAATATCAGCACGGTGGACAGGTTAGATCCTGTGTGTAATTCACTGAAATTGTGTTCACCTTTCAGTTGTAAAACTTATCCTTGAGCCAGTCAGGGTAGAGTGTAACTACAGTAACTCCAAATCAATGCTGTCCGTGAGGAGGAAATGCTAAAAAGTTTTGCTGATGCTTATTTTTGCTGTTGGAGTTTTGACATTAGGAACTTGATAGTCTTATGATAGTACAAGCACTCTCCTCCTTTGCAGTTTGGGTTTTTTTAATTTTTATAGTTGGTCACTCCTGGGAGCCTGTCTGAACTTCCTGGATCAGGGAGTTGATTGAGAAGGATAAACCTTAGCAATTTCAGTTTGTCCTTCTTCTGACCCTCAGCCTGGCTTTCTTGCATGCACATGTTTTTGGGTGACTTTCACTGGAGGGATAGAGGGAACAGCAGCTGGTGACATCAGGTCCTTTAGGATGTTGTTTCTGTTGGGAAGTGAAAATTTGCAACTTTGGAAACTCTAAAGCCCTGCAGTTGAGTTAAAGATGCAGTTTCTGTGTTCTGCAAAACCAAAGATGGGGATAGTTGAGCACAGGAGAGATCACAAATGACAGTTGGTATCAATGCTTCTCAGGCTTTCCACCCAGGATTGGATCTCCTAGACAGAAGTTAAATCTATTCACTTGGCAATTTTGTGAAAGAGATCTTTCTGCAACTTCAGCCATACTTAACTCTCCAGGGTTGTTAAAAACTTGGCAGTTTCAAGTACAAACGTAAAATGAAAGTTCAGGAGCATCTTTCATTCCTTGCAAATGTTCCAAGGTGTACATTAGATGGTGTAGAAGGAAGTTTAGAACATTAATTTGTGTTACATTTTTTCTCACATGATGTGAATTGGAGCATGTAGTCAAGTTCCTACTGCTTTGAAGAGTTTGTTCATAGTTTTAATTGGCAACATATTATCAGATGGAGAATGTACCCAGACAGAAATTTAAAGTTAAATAGAGAGCTCTGGCTTTGGTATTTCTCACACTGAGTCTTTCATTCTGCTATCTTAATTCTCAGTCTCATCATAAAATCTCAATTTTAAAATGAATTTCTACAATCTCAAGTTGTGATTAATTTAGTATCTCACATGTAGCTCTAAGTATGAAACTTTGTTTCATGTATATAAACATTACTGGGAAAAAAATTTACTGTGCATGCAAGAGGAAGACCCTATTGAAACAATTAATCCAAAACCATCTCTGAAAGTAGCTGTCATTTATCAGCAGATAGTTGTGCTTCCCTTTTTCACTGTCAGTGATAACCAGTGAAGCTGGTGAAACACCTACAGTGTGAAATATGTACCAGCACATAGGAACAAGGCACATAAGCCTTCTGTACCTTCACAGTGTAATTTACTTAGTGTTTAGTAAAGAAATTAGGAAAAAGTTAACTGAAAAACCTTAAAATGCTGAAACAAAGGCTGAAGTTTCAAATTGCAAGTCTTTGCATCCAATGAATCAAAGAAGATTGAAAACTGGATAGCTCAGATGCAAAAATTACTTTCTTAAAAATTTTAGTTTTCTAATGATTCTGCTGCTAAAGTCAGAGAAAACTTTTGCATTATAATTATTCTCTGCTGTTCAGGCATTTGAAAGACTGAATTGCTTTATCTTATGCTATGCAGAATTAATCTCTTTTGATAGAGGCTAGGGGCAAGTGATGTGTTAAAAAATCAAGTAAGATTTTATGTTCTAAATATAGAAGAGCAGGATTTCTTAGATAACTGAGAACAGTTGTGTTATAACTGAGTATTTGTCCAAGCATATGAGAGGTGCTTTGGTAACTCAGAACCTTGTGCTCTCTGATACAGTAATTTTCTTCTTCCATTGAAGCAGGAAATGAAATGACAAAGACAGGGAACTGGGAAACAGAGAAAACTGCAAGAATTTTAAACTGAATGTGGGAAATATTACATCTTAACCTTTTAGTTATCTAAACCTGAATATAAGTGGGATATAACCATGAATACGTTATCAAGTGGGTGTTCAGGTTTCCTTTATTGGAACTAACAGAACTTGTAGTTCTAGATAAGACTTGCTGGGGTGGGGTAGGGTGAGGAGGATTTGGGAGTTGTGGAATTCCCCTCATCAGATCTAGAATACTTCTTACCATGTGAAATTGTCAGTGTTTGAAACAGCCACACAAGGACTGTTCACAGACATCTGTCTGTGCCATGTCCTGCTGAAGGAAGTTGTTCAAAACTGACCATGGCTCTGTTTTAAATAACAAACGTGCCTAATGTGACACTGATTCCTCTCAGGTTTGTACTCAGAAAAACTGCAGTGGAGGTAGTTGTTCTGGCCATAATTTGATTTATACCACTGCAAGGTCAGAATAAAGCCCTATTACAAAATCACATGGTTCATGAAGCTTATTTAAGTATGTAGGCAGGTTCCTCTGTTACACAAATGGAATTCACAGCTGTTAATCTAGTTCTGAGCAGGTTTGGGAATTAAGACTTTGCTGCCAGAAAAACAACAACCAACAAACAACATTCCAGTACACGGAATTGCAGGAGGGATCTCCCACAGAGTGAGAAGATTCAAAATAAATTGGGCCTGTCTAGTAAGATGCAAGATCAGCAATATGTCTTTACTCGATCCCTCTGATTTAGCTGTTTTATTCTTTACCCTTCCAGTGCTGCCCTTTTGGGCTTGTAAGTATTTTCTCATATACTTTGGTGGAACAAGCATTATTCCAGAATCACTGTTGCTGGAGCTGGTCTCCTCTCAGATTTAGTGCCTCCTGTCTCTTTGCAGTACTGTAATTTCCCCAGTTCCTCATTGGCATAATCCCTGATTTTTTTATTTTGGGAGGGAGGGAGGTGTAATTTAAAAGAGTTGGACTTTATGATAGTTTTCTGTTAGTGTTTCTGGCCCTTTACAATCTGCTCAAAAAAAGGTGGAGAAAAGTCAACCAGTCAACCCTCTGAGCCTCCAGAGAGCAGAAGTCCGTCCTGGGCTCGTCTCAGGCTCTGTCAGGATGGACTCTGGTCCCTTCTGTCTGTGCCTCAGTGAGGAGGAGCAGTTTCCTTTTTCCTGCCTTGTCCCACCTGGCTTGCTCCTTGGACATTAGTCCCTTCCTGTAAGTGATGTGCTCAGCACATTTGCATGGTGATAGCAAATGAGATGATCAGAATCTTTGGCCATATAAATGTCATAAACTTCACATTTTGCAGGGTTGGATTCCTGTCTAAGCCACGAGGCTGATTAGAAGCTTTGGAGCTAGTTATTCACAGAACTGCTGCTAGCATAAGCAAGCTCTGCAGGGAAAGTAGGTTTGGATAGGTTTAGCATTTCAGCTTTTTGTGAACTCTAAAAAGCTCTGAGAGTTATGAATACAGAAAGAGCAATCAGAATCTGCTGAAAAGCTGAGAACCAGACAAATCCAATTTTGAATGACAAACCATTAGTGTTATGTACAATTGTATCTTGCCAAAATTACCCAGGGGATAAATCTGTTATAGCCATTAATTTAAACAGTAAATGTCTTAGAATCGATTCTGATCTTTGCACAGAGTGAATTGGATGTGATGGGTTTTACTCTTTTTTCTGGCATGGGATATACACAAGTTATCCTATTTTTGTATTACTTGTATACAATTTTATTTCAGTAAGAAAAAAAGCCACCATTCCTAAGAAATAAAACAGTATGCACTGTCTAAAATATTGATTCTCCTCCTCCCCCCACATATTGCCAGCTGCATAGCCCAGAGCTTTGCACCTTCAGTTTCCTACTCCCTGGAACATATCTTGTCTTTGCTTTGCTCTGTTGATCTTATGAGCAAGGATTCAAAACAAGGAATTGGAACATTTAGGATCTGATCCTATCTGACTACAGCTTACCTTTCATCCAAATTTTTTTAGTCCAATCCTAAGGCCCTTTTCTAGCAGTGCTACCCCTGGAGATGCTGACAGTGACAGAAGCAAAGGAGACTTTGCCATGACTGAGCTACAGCGTGGCTAAATAGGTTCAGCCTTTGGCCAGCACCAGGATCTGGAGATAAAGGCCAGGAATCTGTCAGGAATTGTTCTGTTGGGTTTGTTGTTGTTTTCTCAGTAGTTTCTGTTGCTGAACTTCCAGTTGCAGATGTGATGAGACAAAAGGGGTTTCAGGGGGAGGTGACAAAGCTGCCCATGGCTGTAGCCCCTGGAGCAGCTCCTGCACAGAGGCCATAGTGAGTGACCACCTGGCAGAATTCCCTCCCACACCTACACTGGACTTTGTCTGGGACATCAGCATGAGTTTATTCTATCAGCATTTCATTTTTTCCCCAAAAAAGCTGCTTACAAGAGGTTTTTATATCACTTTGATACTTAGTACAGATGAAATGGTTTATCTTGAGAAGTTGTTAAATACCTTCCTGGAGATACTGCTGTGTTTGATCAAAAGCTCTAGGATATTTTCTTTGGTGTTATTTACAAGACACAGCTCAAATTGGATTTTTCTGTTTCATCTGACCTAAAAAAAAATTACTTTCCATTTTTTAATCCTTCTTAGATCATAATTACAGTTGTAAAATGGGCTGTCATTTTCCCAAGCAGAGACTTACTGGCTGAAGATGGAGCATGGAGCGTGGTGCACGCCTGGCTTTGCAGTCATTTGGTGCTCCATATATAGAGACAACACTCTGAGGGAAGCAGGAGAAAAATAGAACTGATGCTACTGTGTTTGTGCTACAGATAGGAAATCAATAACATATTTTTCATGAAAGGTGGAAGCTGCAATTCATACTTGTAAAGTCAATGTGTCAAAAATCTATGTAGCATTTACGAAAAATGTTCATTAACTACTTGGATAAAAGTTTTTTTTCCCATTCATCTGTAAAATCCATTCTGTGCCCTCAGCTGCTGAGCCTCTGACCCAAGCAGGCACACAGGAATTGCCAGCAGGGGAATGAGAAATATTGTGCAGAGCCAGCACCAAATGTCTTTGCACTTAGACCTCACTGGGAAATGCAAAGTACTCTGATAACATGTTTGATGACTATTTCAGTAAATTACAAAAGTCACTGTCTCTGCCTGTGTATCAAGATGATTTGCCACTGGAAGGTGAAATTGTGCAACATTTCCTACAGTTGCTGCTATGAAAGAAAAAGCAGATATGTAGTCAAGAATTTGTTTAGGGGTTACTAAATATTTCATTTAATAAATCTACCTTGTCTCATAACTGGAAACAGAAATGAGAATACTTTAATTATAATTTCCTCCAACTTTAATATTCAGGAAGATTCAGGTGGTGCTATGCATATGAATTTAAAACTTCATAACACAAAGAGATTAAATCACTAACAAAAGTATGTGGATGCCTAAGTAATAAAAGGAGAATATCAAAGTACACAAAAAGTGAAACACTACAGAAACCATACCATAAAAGTAAAGAAAATTTGAACATTTTTTGTGTTCTCAGGCTTCAAAGGCTTTTCCACTTCCCAGAAGAGCTCCATTCTCTAGTATTACACCTCAAGAACAAAGTGTACATAATCTGAAAAATGTGCAGTATTGATGGTTGGATTTTTTGGGAAGAGTAAAACTGAGGCAAGACTCCCTGGTTTTTACCTCACTCTGTCCCCTTTTCTGGCATTCCTTTAGTAGTATTGATAGAACTGTTGACTAATTGCACCCATCACCATTCTCTCTTGAAGTTTCCTACAGAATTACATGCAACTGACCTAGGAAGTTTTCATCTTAGGGTTAAGTATGACCAGGTGGTAAGAAAGCAGGATTCAACCTTGCTTATGGTGAACTAGACTATGTACTATGTAGTTGAAAGGAATAAACAATGGCTTCCCTTTATTATTAAGTAGTACAAGGTGCTCAAAAAGGCAGAGTTCAGTTTTAAAGAAATGCTCCTTTTTCAGCTAGTTAGTTCTGTTACTAGAAACTGCAGCTCTGCAGTGTCCCCCGAGTTTGCCTGCCTGTCCCCCTCCTGTGGAGGAGGATAAGGAGCAGGAGCTGTGTGCCTGGGCTGCCGTGTCCCCCACCCCAGTGAGGATTTTCAGTGCTTCTGGGCAGGTGGCAGCAGCTCTGTAATCAGGCAGCCCTTAGGTAATGCTGTTACCAAAGTGGGGGCAAACAAGGTTCCTTACAAAGGCATACTTTGCTAAGAAAAGTAGCTTTACATAAAAGGTAGAGTGTTTGTTTTTCTTGGGAGTGTGTGCCAGGAAGAGCCAAAGGGTCACACAGAGTGACCCTAGCAGTCTGCAAGCTCCTGATTATACCATGGCAATATCCTGTCCTCAAAAATAAATCCTTGCTCATTGATACAGCAAGAGAAATTATACACACAGTGTTTGCCCTACAGTATTTCTGAAGTATTGTCTTTATGTTCTGATTCAAATATTTGGGAATGTTGTAAAGCAAGTGTTGCTCTGGTTTAGGTGTTGTAGAGGGTGGAATGTTGGCAGCAGCCAGTGCACATTAACAGCCAGAGCAACTTCAACCTCAGCTAACACTCTGTGTGTCTCAGCAGAGGTATTTGAGGTGGGAGGACATGTTTTAATCTGAGTTAAAAGAGAATTTTGTATCTTGTGTATTAGTTTAATAAAAGAGACGTTGAGACATTACAGTTTGACCTAAAGACAAGATACAGATGCCACTGATTAATCTTACTGTCATAAAGTGGTTGTTCCTGCTAACAAAGAAAATGACATTATGTTCTCTTGCAATGTATTCTGCCCTTTATAACCTTCAGAGCAGAACAGCTACATACAGAAATCAGGAATTGTGTGGTTTACTCATATCCCCTCAGTATTATATATTTCTCAAAGGGAAGGCAGAGGATACCTGAGAATATTGTCTGATAAGACAGCTTGGTTAATATCTGTGGGTTTAGACTCTTCGTGGTTATCACCAAATTGCAAAAAGCAATTTCTAATCTTGACTGGAAAAACAAAAAAATCCTGAGGAAAAAAGTGTGTTGTTTTCTGAGATGAAACAATTTCAATCACCCTTGGAGGCCAAAAAGTTAACATTTCCTTGTGCTGCTACAAATATTTCTCTATGTCCCCCAAGTGTACTAAGTCAGTGTAACACTCACAACTGACTTTGAACATTAGGAGGACCAATGAAGTTGGTTCCTACTTTTTCATGGTGTTTTCATTGCCTCTGAATTCACATCTAAACCCACCAAATTTAACTATTAAGCTAGACTAAAGATTAAACTATGCTGACCTAATACTCAATGGATATAAATAAATGGAGTTCCTAAGCAAAGTTCCACATAAAAATGCTTCATTCCACAGTATCCCTCACATCTACAACTCATAATTCATTGTCTGATACATTCATTTTTTTAGAATCAGAAATTTGTAGATGTGTTAACTTATATATTACACATTATTCACTTTGACTCCTATTATTTGTTATCTTCTGTCTCTTCAGTGGATGTGTGCAGATTGAGATATGGGAGAGGATTTAGGTTATGGTGACCACATTAACTACAGTTTTATCCAAATGTGTTGTTCCTTCCTGCATTAGCATTTTTTGCATTAAAAGGATATGGTTTCATAAAATGTTATCTACTGCTTGGTTTAAATATATCACTTTACAAAAGAGAACAGAAGAATTTGTGAATGCATTTTCTAAATTAGAGAGATTTTTAGCAGGGACACGTGAGTTTGTTTCTCAGAGCCCCCATGTGGTGCAGACAGACTGATGGGATCAATCCCATTTCCTTGCCCATGGTGATCTATCCTGGCACTCTGGAGTGATTCATTTTCCATGCTGGTTTAGTCTAAAGCTTCCCATGGGAGGAGGCTGCTGCCTGCACTCATTCAAAGATAGTGGTTATCATGGTTATCATTTAAGAATTAATTGTTTGTGACATACACAGATTAAATAAATAGGACTGGATAGGTTTTGACTGTTGAACTGGGTTTAATTACCAGAAGGAAGAATGTAGGCTGACTTCTTCTCTTAGGAAGTACACAGGATGGATGCAGGAAGTGTCCTTTAATGACAGATCAGAATTCTTCATCTCTCATATGTGACTGCTCATGCAAGCAGTGGCAGAAGACTTTTACAAGGTAGACAGCAATTCCATATTTAGTCCCCAGAGTGCCTTCAAACAAGCTGATTTACAGGCCATGTGCTCATATTAATGTTAAACTATCCTCATGGAGCACAAACTGTCACCACTCTTCCCTCTTTAAGTGTTTTACAGAGCATTGCTTCTCTTTGTCTCAGGGAGATGGGAAAGGCAAATTGTCTGTAAATGCTGACCAGAGGAACAGGCTGCAGGATGCACTGTCATACAGTGAAGGAGTTTTATGAATCAGGTTTTCCTGAACCCCTCAGGACAGCACCAATATTCACAGAAGTGCAGTACTCATTACTGCACCTGACTCTTGACTTACTCTGCCAGTCCTGGCTCCAGAAGTCCCCCAGCCTCAGTTGCAAGAAGCAGGATGCTGCCAAAGTTACCAACTTGCTGACGCTTCCAAACCACTCTGCTGGGTGAAGGAAGGCAGATTGAGACATGAGGAAAAGCCAGCTCAGTATTCAAAAGCTTTGTTCATCCACAGGAAATGGGAATTTTCTCAGGTAGAGCAGCTGGGGAATCATTCTTAGGGTGGAAAAAACCAAACTGGACCTTAAGTTTTCAGCTCCTTTTGCAAATACAGTGTTAGGCTGAAGGGCCCTTCTGCTGCTGCATTTTTCAGCAGGGAGAGAGGAGTGTGCTCTTACACAATGGTTTTGATGGTATTTTTTCTTGCTTTATCTCATCCCTCCAGTTTTTGGCAGGCATTTGGGCAGCAAATTTCTGTTCAAGCTCATTTCTTTGGTAATTATCCTAAGTAGTACAACACTATCCACTCATACTTTTTATGAGATACACTCATCATTAGAGATAAGTTTTGCTTCACAGAAACTAATCATAATATCAGAGAATATTACCGTAATACCAAACATGTCTGTTTTGTTAGACTACTGTGTCTTGGGATGGAGATAAGCTGCTTTGTGTACAGAATGGAGAGAAGGAAGGCCGTGGCTGGACCCAGTGGATTGAAGGAGATGAAATGCACCTGGTAAGGTCTTGTAAGAGGTTTTGAATGCCCCTCCATTCAAATGGTTAGATAGAACACAGCAGGGAATGTGCTATGTCATTTTGGCTTGCTTTGACATAATTGGGTATTGGTGCAGCATTTGACTTGTTTCTAAAGCAACAATTTCATTTGGACCCATTATGTTTTTATGTCCCTTTCAAAGCCTGACCATTTCGAATGCTATTTCTGTGCTCAGTGTCTGTCCAGACTCACCAGTCTGACATGTTCATACGAGGAAGACATTTATCAGAATGTCCCTCACAGTCTGTAAAATGCTCAGTATGGGAGCTGTGAAACTGAGCACCCAAAAATAAGGGAAAAATACACAATTGTTCTTTTAAAATAATTATAGGCCACAGTACATTATAGCCTAGAGAACTAAAACAGCAATTAAGCTTTTGAAATTGATGATTTTTTCAGATCATCATTTTTATCTTTCTAAATTAACAGGACCTGAAAGAAGAGGCCTGTTCTTTTGTCCTATAACTCTTTATAGCATCCTCGCTCTCTCATCAGTGTGGGTAAAAGGCAGTGTTCCTGCTGGGATAATAAACTCCAACCTCCATTTCTCCTCTCTGTGCAGTGCTATTAGCATTCAGCAATCAAAATGGATATCTTCTAAATGTTCAAATCAGTAGCAGAGTTATCAAATCTTTGCAGAAGTACCCCAAGCACCTTATTACTAAACATAATTTTGAGGAAGTACTGGTGGTTCCAGAATGCAGTTGAGGAGAGGAATGGATATAACAGATCTTCCCACCTGGCTGTGTAAGTGAGGACTTTATAGCTGAGGCCATGGGCTCACCTGGAGGAGGGGAGGCAGCAGTAAAAGGAGATGCCCAAATTTCCTGTGCAGGCACACTCCCTCCAAGAAGCACCTGTGAGTATTTCCACACTCCTCCCAGCTGCACAGCAGGCAGGGCCATGGCAGCAGCAGGCACAGCCCTTCCAGCTCCTCTGCTGGCAGACAGGTCCAGTTACCCATCACAATGCCTGGCCCCAAGTTCAGCTCACACCTGGCTGCCCTCAGTCCTGCACTTCTGTGCCTTCCCCTGCACACATAAACAATGGCACCAGTTGCTCTTGGGTTTCTCTGGACTGGCATCCTGCTTTCTGGCCTTTGCTAGCTACCAGGCATTATCTCTTCCCATCTCCTGTCCCCAACACCAATTCCTTCAGCCCTGGTTTCTGCTGTCCTTATTCTGATTCCTGCTCTAGCCATACAGCCTGGCCCTGGACCTCCATGCCCAGACCACTTTACAGACTTTTCCTTTCAGGAGGTTGATTTTAGAAGTCAGAAACTCAGATTCTGTTGCTCAAATACTTGTGTCTAGTGCCAGTTTAGGTAGCCCAGAGTAACCTGACTGCTCTGATGCTGCTTTTCAGAAGGCTGGGAGGAATTCTGGATCATACCTGCCAGCTCATGCATTCACTCACTGGCACTTGGAAAATTTACCACAATCTGTCTCCCATGTACACAGAAGTCAGTAAAAAATTAATTCATGCAAAGGAAGTAACCAAGTATTTTAGAGCCCACTCCTCAATCTTTCAATTTTCTCACTTCTGTTATTCCATGAATTTCAAAAGATGTCCTCTTTATTACTCTAATCCCTGTTAATGCAGCTCTCTCCATTAAAAGTACAGTAGAGTCTCCTTTAGTATCTTATTTTTGACCAGCTAAGATTACTAGGTCCTGTCCTTTTGAGAGAGCTTTAATACAATGAGCAGTTACCTTTAAAGAACTGATACTTCAATAGCTTTATGATCCTATTGAACTTTACACAACGAGCCAAGTGTTAATTTATTCTTTTCACAGTTCTGCAGAAAGCAGGACCACATCCTTTAGTAGTTTATTGCTTCCTATTTTCTTCGTTTCATTCTGTGGTCTGTACTTTGTAGTTCTTTTTAGATTTTATTTTATGTGAGTGACTTATCTGACCATTCCCCATTTCCTTTTGAGTTTTATTGCCCTTTTCTATTGTATTGATTGCTTCTGCTCTGTAGTTTTTGTCACTGTCAGCAGATCTCTCTGCCCTTATTGCACACTCCTTCTTCTGGGTTACCTCTGCAGGAGTGAACAGAACAGGTCCTAACCAAAGTCACCAAAATCAGTCTGTTGTTCCACCAATTCAGCATGAAGCACTTTCTCTTATTGGGTTCAAGCAACATATGTCAATTAAGATTATTGACAGTTTTTTATTTTATCAAAGTCCCCCATAAGAATTGTGCATAACTTCATCAAAATATTCCAGGAGCTTTATTAAAAGTCTCATCTTGAACTGGAAAGTGTATCCCTTCTGCTAGGTCATGCATGAGCACTGTCTTTATGTCCCTTAAGAGCTTCCACACTCTTTTTTCTTGCACCTAAACCTTGCCCAGGCACACGCCCCAGGCACACACCTGTGTGCACTTCTCAGGTGAAACTTGAGGAGTTTCAGGAACGGGGATGGGTGAACAGGCAAACAGCAGCAGCCTCTCAAATCCCAGCCCAGGATGGGAACTCTGCCCCTGCTCATGCCTAGCTCACAGAGATGCAGAGATCAGCAAGGGGGGTTTCCAAAGCTCCTGTGGAACTCAGAGAATCAGCTTTATGCATCCAGGGTGCTCAGGCTCAGTCAAACCCTCAGTGCTCTGCTGGCTGACAGGCCTGGAGCAAATCTTCTGTGCAGTCACCTGCCTTTGGTAGCCAGGAGCTCTGTGTTGCTAAAGTGACCCTGATTTCTGAATTTGCAGGCTTGAGCTACCACTTGTCACCATACAGATTCAGAGCTGGTGAGGCAAATCCATTCCCACTGCTTTATGTATCCAAAACAGAGCCTGCCCATTCCAAAGGCCTAAAGCAGTTGCCTATTATTCACTGCAAATCAAGAATGATGCACCAGGAACGTATTTGGCTCTTTAAGATCTGAGATCCCAAAATAACTTCCCTTGTTCCACCTTTTAGCAGAAAACAAACCCAAACCAGATGTTTTCTTTTAGGATGAAAAATAGGCTAAAATATGTACAAGCTTCCCAATTTCATTTAATAGAAAATTGTGAATTCAAAATTCAGCTGGATGTACACATGAATCTATAATGTTTGTGTCCTAAGTAAAAATTGTGGTTTCTAATTATTTTCTCTTCCTAGGAAATAAGAGTGTGTGGAGTCACATGTAAGCAGGTCTTTAAGAAGGTGCAGTGAGCTACTGCTGCTACAGGAGTGAAGAACAATAGAATTTACTGACTTGCCAGCAACTCTCCAAATGCTAGTACTGAGCATCCTCAGCAACAAGAGCAAACACAGAAATGAAGATCACATTAGAACCATATAGCTGGAATAAAATATTTTTAGGAAATTGAAAAAAAATTACTGCAAATAAAACTATTTTTAGAAATGCCAATTAAAGCTCTCTAAATGTGTGCATACCATAATTCTTGACTATGCCAAAAAAGGACTATTAGGTATAAAACAAGATGCTGGAGGTTTACACCTTGTGAGTGATTTTTTTACTCTCAGTAGACATCATCCTTTCAGAGCCTTAGCCTTGTTTTCAAATGGTGAACTGCAGTTTTAAGGAAGCAAATGAGAGCTGTAGAATGCAGCTTGCACTTAAATCCTGAATTCACTGAAGCCAGTAAGAATGTTACCATTAGCTCTGGTGGAGTAGATCTACACTAGAAGTGTTCCATCAAAAATAAAAGTCTGATTTCTCAAAACAAGTAAATTTATGGATCAATGCTTTGGAAAAAACAATGCTTACAAAAGCATGGCTAAGGGGCAATGCTTTTCCAAATGCTTTAGCCAGTATCTGCCAATGCTTTTTTGTTGTTGTTGTTGTTGTTGTGGAGACACTGAGAGTAAGGTCATAGCTAGAAACTGTCTATAACTGTACAGACACCACACAGAAGATGAGACCAGCTTTCCTTTGTACGTTATCATTTGCAGATATTTTATGCCCATCATAGTCCCATGTTCTCGTGCAGACTGAGCATAGGAGAGCCTTGGCCTGGCAGTTGAAATAAAAACACTGATCAAACCTTAGTGAGGGGAATAATACTGCCAGATTTTCAGTCCATCAGCACACTGGATACAGTGAGCACCACCAGGTCATATCAAATTCTAAAAGGTTTAAATTCACAAAGCTTTAGCATGTAACCCAGAATTCCAGGTGTCTCCTGTAACAGCTGTTATCAGCCATTTTCAGGGACTCAGTCAGTGGGGAAATCACCATGGCAGAGCCTGCTCTGAAGTGGGAACGTCCCTTTCCCTGCTCTGAAGTGGGAACGTCCCTTTCCCTGCTCTGCTGCAGCTCCTCTGCTTAGCCCTGCTTTTGCCTTCCCTGGGGACTCAGTGCTGACTGAGACAGTTTAGACCTGTAAATGGAACAAATGCTGCCATCCTCTACTAACCAGAGACTATTTTAAAACATGCACTGTTATTAATCCTGTTTAGGAAAGCTGGGAGCCTGATCCAACATGGAATCACAGACTCACAGAATGGCCTGGAATGGAAGGGACCTCAGAGATCCAGCCTGCCTGCCACAGGCAGGGACACAGCATGCAGAAAAGGAGGTTCAGAAACAGCCACTGTAAAGTCTTTTGTTAGCACAGCAGGGATGGTAAACTTTCTGAACTAAGTTATTTCAATGGTGCTGTATTTGTGGGTGTAGCACCAGATGTGCTGTAAAGGACATCTAATTCAATTTTCTAAAGTTTTGGGGTTTGCTTTACTTCAGAAAGTACCCAGAAGATACTACCCATGAAGACTTAAGCATCCCTGTGTGATAATCAGGTGAATAATACTCCCTGTCCATGTAAATTCTTGTGTTAGCACTGCAACAGCTGTGGATGAGACCACTCAGAATTACAGACATGCAATCAAATTATTTATTTAAGTTCCCCTGTAATTTTTTTTTCTTGGTAATACTTATGGCTAAGGAAGTGTCTGGGAAATATACTTGAGTCTGATCAGCCAGGTCCATGCAGAAGCTGCTTTTCCCTCCTGGAAGAGTGTGTTAGCCAGCCAGCTGTGTGTCCATAGCTAAATGGATATCCTGACAGACAGACAGACCACCAGCTCATGTGGATTGAATTTTCTGGTACTTGGAGTGGGACAGATCAAAAATGGTTACAAATAAAAAAGGAAGAAAGGTTGTAGGAGAGGGAAAGGATCAGAAACCTGTGGATCTTGGGCTAAAATGCTGCTCTGCTTAAGGGAAATTGCAAATACTTGCCTATTTAAAATGCTATTTATCATCTTACACAATGTTGAGGATATCCCAGTTGCCAAATTTCAGCACATCAGTCCTTTGTTTTTCTTGGAAGATTATTGGACACAGAAACTTTTTTCCTTAAAGTTTCTAATTATTGATTTCATAATCATGGACACCCTCCAGGTATCTTTCCACTCTTCAGCCCCAAGGAGAGCAAGAGAACAAACAAGTAACTGTAATAAATGATGGCTCACACCTCCATCCCCAGATAAACTTGGCAGAATTTTTTTTAATGCTCAGCACTGACAGAGACCTTTTTGGAAATGTAGTTTTCCTTCAACAGAACTTGGCAGTTCATAACCCTTAATTCACCATCTGTCTTCTAATTTTTGCCTGCAGTTCTCTCCAGTCTTGTGTAACATTCACGAACTCTTTTTGCAGAAGGTTGTAAGTGGATCAATTAACATCTAGCTAAGTAAATCCAATTGTTAAAAGCTATTATTATTGTAATCAAACAGACAGCTTTCCCCCTTTGGGTCATTTGGTACAAGGGCAAATTTAGCACCATACTAATAACTAATGGCTTATCAAGCAGAAGCAATGTAACCTGCTGCTAATTATGGAAGAAAGGCAAGCCCACAAAGCACTTCCACAGCTCATGGATAGAAAATACAGAAACTTCAGAAATGTTTAACTTTGAAGAGATTCTCTTCAAATCATCTCAATTGCTTGTCATTATAACTGTAACCTCTTATCTCACTGCAGCAACACTTTCCCTTGGAAAAGGAAATTATGTTCATCCATTGCTTCCACGATGATGCTTTCCAATTAATGTGTGTAAAATTACCCATGCTGTTTCCATGAACCTTTAACAACTGTTACCATGAAATGTAATTTAAAACTTTCTCCATAAAATAGATGCTTACTGAATGTATAGCATTCAACAATTACTTGACAAACATCTGCCTCCCTGACTATTTCATAGCTACTTAGTAACCAAGACCTTCACAGGGAATTCATATCCAGATTTTCTTGTGACTCAGGAAACAAACTTCATATTGATTTTCTTGATCTTCAACAGAATTTCAGCCATGGTTTGTCAATATCCACTCTGTATTTCTACAGAACTGCAACACCTTCAGATAATGGACATCTTATATTTTGTTAGGAAAGACCAGTGCCTACAGAAGCAGTGTGAATGGAAAGTGTAAACAAAACAGGCTTTTCCCATTGTGGAGAAAACACTTTTTCTTTACATGAACCTGCAAACTACAGGTGCATTACAATGTAATTCCTCCCACCAAACAGCCATTCCCTGTTTTGTCCATGGCACTCAGGTTTTCTTTACCCCTTCCAGTGTATAAACTTGGCTGTTCCCATCTCTTACAATCTAAGCCATGGAAACCAGAACTGAAAGAGGAGTTGGGGTTATAGTCTACACTTATGCAACAGTCCAGCTGTGAAGGCTGGGGAGGAGTTCCTTAGTATGATCTGTGTAACAGTTTTATTGTAAAATAAGCACAGGCTGAATGGCAATTTCCTCACAAGAAGAAGGAGCACCAGATTCCCAAAGAGTATCCCATGGGACTGAGCTCTGGAGCACAGCAGAGTCCTGGCGTGGCATGGATGTGCTCCCCTGGCTACATCCACTTCCATCAATGGCTGTCATTTGCTTGGCTCTCCTCTATGAAACTTGACAGTAAAAAGCAAGAGCAACTTTAATAAAACTTTCTAGAATGTATCATTTTGTATTATATTCTCTTTTGGACAGCCTCATCTGTAACCACAGAACAGATCCTCAGCTATTCATCCTTTCACCCTCTATCAGTAGCACATTTGTCTTGGATTATTACCTGGGTGGTACAGCTATTTCTATTTTAAGAAGTTTTTTTCACCTCAAAGCAAATGTTTATTTAAATAATTCGCTTCTGTCTAGCAAAAGTGCACACAAAAGTAGAGTCCCTTCAGTACCATCTATTTTATTACCAGGGCAATCTTTTTCTCTATATTAATAGCTAATAATAAGAATCCACACTGAAAAATTAAGCAAAATGGCATTTCAGTTCTTCACCAAACCCTTCAATAAGACTTCCTGGCAATTAAGTTTCTGCACCATGGAGGCAAAATAAAATCCCCTCTTCCAATGGCAACATTCTTATTAAAGGAAGGGAGGAAAGAAGGATGGGATGGGAAACAGTCTGTGATTATTGACTCTACATTTATTTACATAACAAAAGACCATTTGTCTTGTGGTACACCCCGATCCTAGTGCTGAGCAAATAAAAGGTCAATATTGTGACAAGAGCATTCCAAATTTAAAATATTTTATTTTAATGTTCAGCTATTTGACATTTCCAGATTGGAGCAGAAGCATGAGCAGTTATTTAGTGCCCATCAGCATTACAGAGTAGCTAACATTTAAAACTTGTGTGTGCATGTGCAGAACACACATGGTTACACAGACCATGGCTATCAGCAGCACACTGCAAAGATAGGCAGTCCTTTAAATGCTTTTAACCTCACTTCCAGAGCTTCCTTGTGCCTGTTTGATTGGCCTTTCTTTCCCCTCCCCTTCCAGCTACAAAAGGCAACTGTGCAGAAGAGCAGAGGTGAAACACAAAGAGTGATGAAGACTTAATGCAAAATTGTACTGAAACTTGTGGAGTTAAACAGAAAAGTTCCTCTCCATCCTGATGTTCCCACTGAATTTTTCTCTCATGCAAGTCAGGATTTACTACAAAAAGGAAGTGTTTATAACACAGTGCAGTCACCATTGCAATTTGGTGAGGCTTAGAACCACAGCACATGGGGAGAACCCACTGGAATTTAACATTCCATCGAGTGCAACAAGACTCACAATACTTCCTTGCTCCCCTTCTCTAATTTGAAGTCACCATGATTTGAGTTATATTTTCTTACCAAGGCACTGGTGCTTGTCATCCAGAACCATTCCAATTTCCAACACTTCCCTCCAGCTGGGCGTGCTAAGGGCATGCAGAGGAAGTTAACACAACTCAACAGAACTTCTGTGAAATGACTGTGTGATCTCTCACTCATCCTGTCACGAAACATGTTGCCATTCTTGATGCTGGCATTTCCAAGGTTATTTTTGTAGAAGAAAATGAAAGAAAAGTGCCATTTTATGTGTGTTACAACAACACAGAAAGAACTTGCTCAGACAGAGCACTGAGCAGCTCCTCCACACACCCAGCTTTGGGTACAACAAGGTAATGCAGTCTCTCCATTGCCACGCTGATGCCAATGCTCATCAGAGACACTTCATTACTCAGGACAATCCTTAAGGGCAGCACATGGTCTGGAGTAGCCCTGGCTGGAAAGCCAAGCCATCACTACTCCTTCATTCCAACACGTGTTCATTGTTTCAGCTACAAACACAGACACTCTCCCAGTTTCTCTTTGGAACTGGTAATAAATTCTAACTCTGGAAGAATTACTCGGGAATTTTAGACCTATAATACCTAAAAAAGCAGCCAAAAGCACAGAACAGAGTGTCCCAATACTCTGCAGCAGTAACTCATCATCCCAGCTTTGCCTGAGCTCAGCTTAGCCAATCTGAGACACGGGGGCTGGCAGGAGACAGACAAACAAGAGCTGCACACGAGGTTTCACACCCTGAAATGATGCAGAAACTGATGATTCATTCCCTATCAAGCCAAACAAAAAAGAAGTAGAACGTCAGAGTTGCCTAGCAAAATAACCTGTGAACAGTCCAGTTCGACCTCCTTACAGACTAAAAGCCCCAAAATTCCACTAGAAGCTTCTTTGTCATCTTTTGTGCAATTGAACACAAAGGAAAATTATTCCCAAACACAGATGAAGAATTATTTCAGATAATATCTTTTTTTCAACATATGTTCGACCCTTTATAATGTATTTTTCTCTCACAGCAAGTCCACCTTGTAGACATTTGAATTATCACATTACACACAATTCCATTTCTGGTTCCACCTCTCAGCATGGAAGCATCAATTCTGACTGTCTTTCCAAATTTATTTTGGGAACCAAAGAAACAAGGACGTACTTAAACTGCTGAAGGTCACTCAAAAACCTTACCAGGTGCTTAACTTTGAGTTAAAATTAACAGTTAAAAAGTACCTAATTTGCTTGAATATCCTGTGGATATTTTTAGGAGAGCCTTTTTGCTTCTTCAGACACAAAAATGCTTTGAAAATCTGATTAATGTCATGCAGTACTTCCCACTGCAGCTTGTGTAACTTCAGGGACATCTAGGTCCTTCTCAATCACATATTCCCCTGAACTGATTGGTTTTTAGTACCACTCAGACACTAAAAATTTGAAAAGGACTGTCCAAAGCTTAGTCAAGTGAAGGTAAATGTAGAACATATCCCCAGACAAGTAATATTGTTCTTCTTTTAAGTCCCCTCTGCACAATGAAAAGGAAAAAAAAGGCCCCACAACAGCAAAATTATCAATAGCAAAATAAGTACAGCTTTCAGCCCCAGAGATGACCAATGGTTCATTGCAGCTCATCTCTGAAGCATCAAGCCTCAAGGCACTGGATCATGAGAAAAAAATAAATGTACTAGGTATGCACAGAAAAGGGCTCTTTTAGTAAGAGATATTTCTTTGTGAACTCAAGCTCTTCCTGGACCCACTACAACTTTTTTTTGAGTGCATTTTGTTTTGTTGTGCAGCAGGTGTGTTCCACCAGACAAAAAGTAATTGTTGATGAAACAGCTGGGCAGAACAAGATTTTTCCTTTTTTCATATTCCCTTTTTAGTGTAAGTACTCCTTAATTTTATAAAATTCAGTTTTTTAAAGATGTACCACAGGTCATTTTGGTGCTTATTTGCTTATAATTTGGTCTTTTCACAATGAAAGTACTTTCTGAAATAACACTTTTTAATTTATTTTATCTTCTGACAAGACAACAAAACTACCTGTAATTTTGTCAAGGATTTCAAAAGTAGGTATTTCCAAGTTTAAGATCGATTAATTAACTTCCATGTTAAAATCAATGCAAGTATGTTTCCTTGTCATATTTAAATATTTAAATTCAACCTGCTGTCTACATTGCAAATGCCTTTGAATGGGATTCTGCAAGGGACTGAGATCTCTGCTTTGATATGGGAGCTATAAAAGCACAATTCTATCAGTGACAGAAAGAAAAAAGTTATTTTGACGTGCTGAGGAGATAAAAGAGAGATTAGCCAGCAGCTGCTGGGTCAGACACTAATGAAAATGTATTAATGAGGGGAAAAGGAACAGTCTTGGGCTGCTTTTTATAAATCTAAACTTCCAAAGCATCCAATTAGAGACTGGGAAGTGTGTGTGTAACAGCCACCAGGGAAAGGTTATAATGATGATGTGATGTGCTCTGAAACTCTAGCTACACCTGATTGCCACACAGCAGCAGAACCCTGAGTTGTGAGGGAAGGATCTCTTGGGCAGAGATGGCAAATCCACCTTGGGAGGCCATGAGCACATTCCAAGGGGTGGCAGGCACCAGGCAATTTCCCAGCTCTGTTCACAGGGCTCCCAGCCCCTCCAGCCACGCTGCGCTTTGTCACTGTCACTCTCCCAACGTGCTGCTGTTTGAACCCTTAGCACTGCTGGCTGAAGAAGTAGCTGTAGTAGTCACGAGGAGAAAAAGGAATAATCTTTCCCCCTCATGCTGAATATTGTTCTAACAGACATATTTTCTACCTTAAAATGTCCCCTGGTTTCAATCTGCTGATAGCAGAGCTAATCCATGCAGCAGTGCTCTCCCCAAAAGTTCTCCCCATCTTTCAGCTGGCAAGCAATGGAGCACAGTACCTTGATAACCAAGACTCCTCTTTTCCCTGACAGGATTGTCTTTTACCAGCAACAAAGGCTATGATAAACATCACTCTAACAGATATATAGCTTACTGCAACGACTTTGCTTTATGTTTGGCAAGTTAGGAAAAACTGCCCAGTTATCTATATTTTTACAAGTAACACATTTCATTTCAGCACAGGACTTTGTTTTCCCACTGCCATGAAGGGAGACTCCTCATGAGGAGTCTAATGGTGCTGAAGAAATACTGCCCAGCACAAACTCCTTTTTCATGGCAGAAGTCAGAGCTGACACTTCACTTGTGCTGCTCCCACACCCCTGGCAGCCTGTGTCTATGTACACTTGTATCCATATTGGGTTTTGCTCTGATCAAACCCCAGATTACCTGGAAATTTCCATAAAATCATGTCAGAGCCAAAAACTACATTAACTGTAACTTCAAATACAGTCTAAAAGGGACAGGTGGGGAAAATCTCTAGAGACCAGAGTGGACACTTTCATGTTGCACTAAATAGCAAATAGTTTTAGCAAGACAGAGGTAAACATGGCTGTTCTGCCTTACCCATCCAGCTTTCTTAAGTTCCTTTTGGAATTATTCTAGGCAAGCTATTTTCCCTTTCCTTTCCTTTCTCCTTTCCTTTCCTTTCTCCTTTCCTTTCCTTTCTCCTTTCCTTTCCTTTC
>VXBC01001941.1:254368-278876 GCA_013399945.1 Ploceus nigricollis | reverse complement strand
CCTTTCCTTCCCTTTCCTTCCCTTTCCTTCCCTTTCCTTCCCTTTCCTTTCCTTCCCTTTCCTTTCCTTCCCTTTCCTTCCCTTTCCTTCCCTTTCCTTCCCTTTCCTTCCCTTTCCTTCCCTTTCCTGTCCTTGTCCTTCCTGAAGTCTGTCCTTCCTTCCAGAGAGTATATAAAAAATTCACTTGTGTAGTTCTCCAGTTTCTCGGAAGCTTTTAATGTAAATTTGGAAAAGTAAGTCTCAATGCTCTGTTGAAAGTAAGTAGTTAGAGGACAAGCTGGCTTGCGCTGGGCAGTTAATTGGGTTATAAATAAGAAACCCAGCCCAGTTCCATAACCCAGCCCCTGGGGTGACATACAGGGACCTCACCCAGTCCCGTTCCATCCTGAGCTGCAGCCATCTCACTGGTCAGAGACCTGGGGGGTGTTAAGACCAGACCAAGGAGTGTTTTAGACTGGGGCATTTCAAACCCCCTGTACAAGGCCGGGTTCAAATAATAAAACCCTCTCTGGTGCCACGTGGACTTTGGGTGTGTGTGGTCTCTGTCTCTGACCTACCCCCCTCCACATTACAGTAACTCTCCTTATCAATTGATTAATTTTTTTTCACATATAAACTGGAGAAACACATCATGAATATTTCTCTGAACTTCTGGGGAATCCTTTCATAATCTGAGATTATAGTTAGGTCTCAGGTTTTCAAGTTTCAATCATTTTTCTCTTTTCTTTTACTCTTTTAGTGAAACACAGCCTGCCATTCTCTTCTATAGAGAGAGATATATGTATAGGTAAATCTCTATCTAAATCTATAAATTTTCATCTAAAATACAGAATTTAAGAAACTTTATTTTCTCTTTTATCTTCTTCTATATTAAATGTACTTGATACATTTTACTGAAAAGTGAAATTACCATATTTATGAATTCCTTATTTCAATTCAGTTTTCCAGCAGCAATGTCAATAAAACATTGACATACTAAGATAAAAGATAACATAATAACATAAAAGATATAAATGCTCCTTCCCCTGCTTTGCATGCATGTGCATCCAGTAACTGAAGCCACGTGGCTGGAATCCCTGCTGTTAAGAACCAATCCTGGCTGGGAGAAACCTTAACTTCAGCAATGTATCTTGGATTGTCTTGCTTGGCCCATCCCCAGTAACTGATGGATTACACTCATGCCTTAGGGGCCAGCTTGCAGTGTCACATGTGCTGCATTTTAACAACACTGAGTGGACAAACTCATTGAACTACTGCAGACAATAGTGGGATTTTTCAACTTAGTTTTTTTTTAAAGATTAAATTTTCATCCTAAGTACTATTTCTATCAAATAATTGCCAGCTCAGAGCCAGGAATCCACCAAAAGATCAGACAGATATCTAAATGCCACTGTTACTACAAAAAATTATCTTCCAATGTTCCAGGATGCCTTGGAGAGTTGCACTGGTTCATTCCTCAAACAGGGTGGGGTAGAACAAAGCCAGAGCCTTTCCCACAGAAGGGATGCTGCTGTGGGGCTGGAGATGCAGGCAGAGAAGAATTAACCATACAGTGCTGTGAGAGGAGCAAATTAGTGAGATTTACTGCACTGAGCATCCCCTAATCAACAGGAAATAATGACCTGACATTCTGAGAGGTGCAGCAGCACAGGATGAGGGTACTCACAGTTACCCTGATTTGCTGCTGGCTCTCTGAGCTGGTATTTTTTTCTGTCTGAAGCAGTAAAAGGGATTTATGGCAAAAAGAAAGCAGAAATAGATACACTCACCTATCCAGGAATTTTCCTGGAGAGGGGTAATAGTTCTGGAACTGCTCTGCACTGATAGCAGCACAGTGAAGGAACACAGGCTGAGAGTTGGTGGGGGTTTCCATCAATAGCTCTGGAGCCAGCTTGCAGCCCTCTGGGACACTGGCCTTAAGTCCTTGAGTTACCACAAGAATGGTTCTAACCTTTTCCTAAATGGCTACAGTGAACCCAGGGTTGGGCACTAATTGCAACAGCTGATACAACCTTTCCTCTTCATCGGGATTCTAGAACTGGAAGCAAAATCTTTCTATCATTGAATTCTATCACTTATGAGTTATGTGGAAACTTGAGGTCTAAGATATTTGAAAGTATCTCTAAAAGTGTTCTTCAGATGAGGTTAAGAGGATTGTTTCTATCTGACAAAACTTAATCTTTAAAATATTCTTCTAATGGATGAGAGACCCTGCATTAAAATGGCATTTCAGCTTTTATGGTCAGGCATGAACAAGCCAAAGGAGATACTTATTTTCTTAGCGAAATTGTGCTTGTTGTGGAAGTAGCAAAGAAAAAAACTCAGACTTCTTTCTATAGATTCTTCTAATTCAAAATCCATCCATCAGTATTCCAGTTCAATGTCTAAGTAAAACAACCTTTATCTGATAAAGATAAGAATTGGCAGTTGCAATTGCAAAACTTTGCCACAGAATAAATACAATTAAGGTATAGATTACAGTTACAGATATTAATGCATAGTTCATGCAGGGAATTTCACGTCCTGAAAAAATCTTTTAAGGGAAAATTTAACCAGCCTTAATGGCAATGACAAAGCACTTGAACGGGGTTCAGATTTTCCATCCGTGCTGGAGTTAGCCCAGAAGGAAGCAGGCTTTAGTGCAGAATGTAAAGGGTTCTGCTCACTGATTGCTCTGCCTGGTGGCTTCTTTCATGACCTTGGCCAAACCATGTTGTCTCCTCAGTTTTTCTGATTTCACAAAGGCTGATGATTTTTATCTGCTTCCTCGAAGCCTGAATAAAGAGCTTTGAATAAGTGCTCAGGAGAACTAATAAACAAATAAATTCAGTATGCCCCATTTATTTTGAAAATCAAGGTCGGTCAGTTTTATCCACTGCTAATAGTTCTCTAGAGCATAATATTTCAAAATGTAAACCACCTTAATAAAAGTGAGTTCTCAAGACAATAGAGTCCACTGGATTATATTTTTTATGTTATCAGTAACACAATCACAAGTGACATTATGAAGTCTCTAAAAGCTAAGCTAAAGTCCTTAGTTAAGAGAGGAGGGAGGCTTTTGATTAATAATGTGTGTAACATCTGCATCCAACTCCATCAACAAAATCAGATGGAGCAGGAGAGGTGAAAATGACTGAAAAAAGACAAAGCCTCAATGGCTGAAAACCAATTACTTTACTTCCAAGAGTGATTTAAAGCATATTTTGTGCATCTTTGCTGAAGATGAAGGTAAACACAAAATGTGCTGAACTGGCATAACTGTGTGCCCTGTGTACACTGTTGCCTTTTTCCCAACCTGGAAATGAAACTCGAGATAATTTCAGTAATGTAAGAGCAGATCTTTATCTGAAGGTCTTCAGGGGCAGTTATGGAAAGATGTGCACGAAAGCCCTGCTCTACAGGGATGAGTACACAGTTATAGGTTTTAGGAAATTAGCATAATTGATAAAAGCACCAATTAGGAGGACCAGTGGTGGTGCAATCTCCCCCAGGTCAAGCCCCTGTGCTGTGTCCATGAAATGGATCTCCAAGAGCTGCTCTCAGCCTTGGTGCCCAGGAAGAACCAAGACAGCACAAGGGCCTTGTGTCTCCCAGAGCTTGGAGCTCTGGAATTTGTTTTTTATTTCTGCCTAGGGAAGGGCCATGGAAAACTACTGGGAAAACTTGTCACTAATGCAATAGGTGACAGAGCTACAGACATATGTGCGAAGGATACAGAGAACATAGACAAGAAAAAAAGGCAAAACTCAAACTGGCATCAACACCCTCATCCTCCCACAGCATCTGCACCCTGTCCCTGGTTTGTCATGAGGTGTCAGACAAGTTCCCGTTCTGAGATGGGAATGAGGGAATTCCCCCTTCTCTTAGGTGTCAACAACAAGTTTGTCCCTGCAGATCTCTGCTCTGGCATGATCAGCTAAGAACTGACACCAAATAATAAGTGCTTGGGCAACAAGAACTCTATGTACAACTGGCCAGAATCCTTCCTTTCCCTCTCTGGAGGGCTGAACACAGCAATAAAGCCCAGGAGTCACAGCCAAACCTGCAGCTCCAAGGCACTGAGGTGGGCTTGCTCATACTGGGTGTGCCTGACCCAGTGAGAAAGGCTGGGGTCAGCCAGGGATGCCCAAGGTAGGGCAGGGCCAGTCACTGCTGGGGGAGGCAACCCCCACATGGGCCAGCAAACCATGTTTGCTGAGCCCCTTTTGCCAATAAAACCTTTGGATTCTGCCCCCTCCTGCTGTACACACCTCTCCTCCTGGTCCTGCCACATCCTGGTGAGGTCCCTGGGCAGCAGCTGAGGTCTGCAGGACATCACACATGGACAAGGAGCCCATTGCCTCCTTCCAGAGCACTTCTGGTGTTCAGAACGTGATTCCTGGTGTTTGTGCAGAACAGAGCCCCCAGCCGTGGGACAGCACCTCTGACAGCTTCTGCAGCAGCAGCCATCACTGAATACATTGCAAGAGATTAATTTTTAAAAAAATAAAAATAAACCTAGTGAGTGCAATGTGCTAACAAGTTAAAAATAATAATAGGTGTCTGTGACCATGCTGTTTCTGTCTGAATCCTTCAGGGGGATTCAGTTGCTAAGAACAACTTACGCAGTTTGCCATATCCCCATGTGTTAAACAACAACCAAAGAGCTACAGGCAGGAGGCCCAGCTGTCAAGCATGAGGAGTGTAGGGGCTGCTTGGGGGAGTACCAGGCATTTCTCTCCTGTGTTATATCTGCATATTGGATAATTTAAAAGAAAAATTAAATGAGGCAAGGGCAGAGTGGGAAGCATGTTACAGACTCTTCAAAACACCATCCCCAGAAGTTTACAGGGAAAATTCCATTTGACTGGTCCTTCTGTGCTTTATGTAGAGCTCTGACTGAAGAGCTTTTCCAAGGAGAATGCGTGTGCAGCTCTTTCAGACGGCAAGAAAGGCTGAACTTTGTTCACCTACCCAGATAGAATATCTCTCTGGGCAGGTCTCAGACACAGTGGGAGGAACTGGAAGTGTTGGAAGCAGCATCCATGACTGCTGACTCTTCCACACAAACAGCATTTGGGTGCTTTCCATGAGAGCTTTTCCTTTCAAACTGCCTCTAATCAATCCTGACTCATAGGAACGAGGCAAGCAATGCTGTCTTTGTTCCTTCACACACAGATAAAGACTGGAAAAGTTACTTAGGCTTTTAGCAGAAGTAAGTTGATTTTTTGTGACTTTGCTTTATTTCCAAGGACTCAGTATTCAGCCATAAATCTTGGCCCTGTGTTGAAAAAAAGATAGGAGCTCAGCGTTTCATTTTTAGCAAGTGGTTTTGCAAGAAAAGGGTGCTGAGAACAAGACAGTGATGACAATTAGGAGAGGGCACCTTATCTGCATTTCTCCAAATGTAGACTTTTTCCATGGGAAGGTAATAAATACTCTTTTGCCATTTTAAAAGTTTGTCTCTGTGTATATAGTACATAAACAATAAATACAAAGCACAAAGAATAATTTCTAAGATTTCAAGTAGATAATAAGTAAAAATTTTAAAACTTTGTTGAGAGGCAGGTCAGTCTAACTGGCAAGGCAGAGCTGAGACTTGGGACTCTCCACCCAGGGCTTTCAGGCAACAGTGTGAGCAGTACCTGTGCTGTGCCCTGGCACCCTGTGATTTAGGCAGGCATTTGGCCTTGGTGGAGGTTTTACTGTCTCTCAGGATATTGATTTATAAACTGAATATTCTCTTTGTGGACCTTAGTGCAACACTCTTTTAAAGCTCATGAAGCATCACAGAACTCTGTCAAGTCAATATTTCATGTTTTATTAATTCCCTACTTAGCCAGTTCTCTGATTTGTTAAATGTAGGGTCTGTAAACCTCCTGGTTGTATTTTTACCTGAAAAGGCTCAAAATGCTAATTTAGGCTGATGGATAAACACATGCTTAGAAAATAAATATATTGGGGAAAAATGTAAAAGAATTAATAAGGGATGAGCATAACCAAAACACTGTGGGGAAAAGCTGTACAAGTATATGTCTGTGCTGTTAACTAGTTATGAAATTTTGTGCAAAGGATGTATTCATGTCAGAATTAATTAATTCTCTCAGAATGTGCCTAGCTCTGCATAACTACAGCAATGGAGCCTTCTGTTACTCTATTCATGGACATTAATTGCTGATGGTCATATGATACAGCTTCAGTCTCTTCCCCACCTCACCAAAATGAGTGTTACATAGGAAGTAAACTATGTCAGAACTGAAATCAGTGAGCATCTAAAATATCCCACCTTGAGCTTCTAGCACTTGCTCTGATTCCAGGAGGTGATACAAATGTATTTATGTAAATATATTTATGTGTCTAAATAGTAATAATGTATTATTGCCATTGATGCAACACAGAGGCTAAGAAAGATGTGCAAAATCCAAATATTGCAGAAGTATTACATAACACACTACAGAACAAAAGGGCTTTAATTTTCACTTTCAATGTGGCATCACTCATAGAGTTCCATCTGGAATTTCTCAGAGTGGAAACAAACACAGCAGTAGTAGATGTGATCAGCCCAATAAATTGTGCTGGAGATGAGACAGGTTTCAGAAAGCTGTTCTCATCCTGTGTAAAGGTGTCAGCTTCCCTGGATAACTGCTCTGCAGAGCAAGTGCACCCCACAGCCAGGGCTGCAGGTCATTCCCTGGGGGCATTCCCACGGGAATTCAGCTCCAGCTTCCAGTCACTGAGTTCCCCCTGCCTTTGCCCCATTGAAAACCCTCTTGAGGGCTCCTACAAGTACAGATCAGGATACTTCTTTTCATTGTCTTAAATTAGCTCCTTAAGTTGAGGCATTTTAAGAATTCAACTCTCAGAAACTCTCAACTTTCTTTGGGTTTGTTTTGAGTGTTCTTTTAATCCTTGTATAAATTTTCAGCATTTGTGGAATTTTGCCTTAAATTTTAACAAAGTAGAGGCATAGAAATCATAAGATCAGTAACTCTTCCCTTTACTTATTTCTGAGTTGAAGATCTAGACCTTAATACTTTTTCTAGCAAATTCTAAAATAATATTCCCATTAAAAAAAAAAAAAAAATAGGAGAGGAAGTCAAGGAGTTCAAGCAGTTTTTTACTTTTGGTCACTTCAGTTATTGTCTCTGTAGAGCCATCTGTACATTATCTTGACTGATTAAAGCCACATAACATAAAACCTTATCTTAAATTAATTTGCTTTTAGTACTTACTTTAAATTCCAATAAAGTTTGACTGCACATTCTCCATTCTGACACATTCTCAATGTGCTTATCTGCACAACTGAAGTCCATGTTTTTCTCCACAACTATGTATAAAATAGATCTCCAATGCAAACTGACATATTTCAGAGGAATTATGAAATAATTTTCAGGGCATGATTGATACTAATTATGATTGATTTTGATTTAGTTTACATTTGCTAAACTTGCTCTTGAACCAAAACAAAAATATGGAAGTGTAGTTGGTATAAGTACAGCTATTGGTATATGGCAGATATATTGAAAATCAAACAAAAGCAAAAATATTTTGAACAGGAGTATTCTGTTTCCTGCCCTGTCTAACATTTGTTTCACATTCAAGACTTCCATAAGCTTTAAGTGGGAGTTCTGCATGGGTCAGCTCTGTAAGACTCAAATTCATAGGGAGAAGTGACACGTAGAAAGGAGCTAAAAACCAATTCACCTTGGAAACTTTAACTGGGTTGTACAATTTGCCACGATGTTCAATATATTTCAAAGGTATCCCATAATAGCCAGCAGTTCTCTACAAAGGTCACTGTAAAATCATCTCCTGTATTACTCCATATTTCTGAAATTGTTCCTTGTCTGCCAGCTGTTCAGCTGAACTTTGTCAATGAAAGCAAAGTTTCCAGGGTTATCACTCTGCCCCTTCAACTGCATTATCTACAAAACCATAAACCTGAGTGGAAAAAAAGATCTGGGAAGGTTTATAAAAGATTCCCTGAGCAGAGGTTGTTTCCAGCCTCTCCTCCTGAGCTGAAGCTGGGTTTAGGCTCTCGCCACCATGCCTGCCGATTACAATGGGACCTGGGAAATGGTGACCAATGAAAACTTTGAAGGCTACATGGTTGCTTTAGGTAAATTACAAAATATTAATTATATCAAGAGAAAATGGTTCAATTCTAAGTCAAATCCTTCTAAAAATTAATGAGCTCTTTCTGTAATGTACATTGTGGTTTCTGCCAATCACATTACAAATCAAGTAATTGTTTTCAAAATTGCAATAATCTAAATATATAAGCAAATGAAGACTTGTAGCCAAAGATGTTATTCTTTATTTACATAAATGAAAAAATAGATGCAGGTGGGGAAAAAAGTCCCAAACCACCAGGTTTTCAGATCTAAAAGCTCTTTTTTACTCCTGGTATATTCTTACTGTAACAGTGGAGCTACAAGTTGGTTAAAGAGGAATAAGATAATCTATAGCAGTAAAGTAACAATAATGCCATTATTTAATTAGTGCTTTGAACTAATTATGGTACAGAGATGAAAAATTTGATACTTTAACTGATTTTCTACTAGTTTTACCAAAGAACCTTAATCCTAATTGATTGATCTGTTCAGATTGAAATAGAAAAAATACATAAACACATAAAAATAAACTCTCCTCTTTATTCATCAACAACTGAAAGCAGTTGTAATTTTCTCAAAGCTTTAACTCTCTTAAGAGAGAAAGGCAAGTTCCACTATTCATGGTTTTTAGTTTTTGCATTTGTAGAAAATAACTCAATAACTTCAGGGACATCTGTAAATAATATGCATACACACTTGTGAGGGACAAAAAGAGAGAGTGCTTGAAAATGAGAATGATTGGGATAATGAGAATGATTGGGACAATGTCTTGAATTTCAGGAGAAAGATACACATTAATTGAAGTGATTTTTGTGCATATGTGCATATATAAACTATAAGTCATATATACACAATCAGCTGTAGTAATTTAAAACTGCCAATGAATAAGCAAAAATAACCCAACAGCAAAACCACTGCAAAGATGCATATGCTGTAGGTGATTCTCAGAAAGAAATGGCAGGGAAAGGGTGAAAAGATATTCTTCTGCTCTTTTTCTCACCATTTTACATTTTGTTGATATTTTAAGTATTAATGTGCTCAGATTCAAAGCACACTGAGGTTTTGAGGGTTTTTTAAAATTAATCTGTCCTTTTAATTAATGCATACACATTTCTATACTTTAATTAAAGATTAGTTTTGCCCTCTAAGTCAGAAAGTTTGATTTTATCATAAACATGTTACAAAATACTTAAATATACTATAATAGAACTACATATCATTTTTATTGCTTATCTAGTTCAAAATGCAGTTATGAAAACCATGCTTTAATAAAACCTCCCTGATTTTTCTCCAGGAGCTACAAGACCAATATATTAGTCAGAAATAGCATTTCTTTAGAGGTCTGGACATTTTTTCCCTCAGAGAGAACTAAATTTTATGTTGCCTGGCTATAAATCAGCCCCGGAGATACCTTTAATCCACCACAGCAGATAAAATATACCCACAAAGTCTTGAATATAAATACTGAACAAGACCATTATTCCCCATGTTTAAAAGTCACATTTTTTTCAAGCCTATCCTCTTAGTCAATTCGATTAGTACTTCCCAAGTAGGATAATGAATCTAGCAAAAGAAAAGGGCTCCATTAGCGAGGGGCATTGCTGGGCTGGCAGTGATTAACGCCCACGTGAAACCACCAGAGGATGGCCAGCAAACCAAACCCATCTTTCAGTCTCTTGCAGAGGCATGGGAGGTGATTTCATTTGCATACAGCACCACAGTAAGATTCCTGGCAGCTGGTCAGAAATATTTATTGCAGATGGTGATGCTGCTGGCACTGGGGGGGCTGGCTGGGCAGCCTGGGATCGTGTCAGGGATGTTCTCCCTTTGGTGACAGCAGAGCTTCCAGTGCCAAGCAGCTGTGTGCATTATCATGTTAGTCCTCTCATGAACAAAATAAGGGTGTCAAGGAGATCAGTACTGCAGGAAATGCTGACAGAATATGAAACAGAAACTGTCAAATGCTCTACACGGATACTTTTTTGACTTTTGACTTTGAATTTGTCTCCTTTTGAACTGCAATTTATTTGTGTGTCTGCTATCAAACAATAATGGATGTCACTTTTTATTTGATTGTTTCTTTTTTCATTAATATAATTTTCATTCTTTTAAGCTAATTAATTAACCTCTTGTATACTCCCAGACTATAGGTTCATCATAAAAGTAACATGCCCAGGTCCTCTTGATTACATACTTATTCTCCCTTGGTTACATACCCGGTCTAACATGCTGAATCTCTGATAAGGAGTATCACTCTGAGATCCTTCTTTAGTGAGGCAAAAAAGGCACTGTCGGGCTTAATAGCCCCTCTTATTTCACATTCTCAAAAAAATTCAGGTGATTAGACACACCAGCATCTATTCACTCCTGGTTCTATGTTGTATGCTCACAACATTCCCACAGATGTCCCGTTAATAAATAAATTTATTATCAATGGAAGAGCCTCAAGTTGAAAGTGTACTTGTAAACACAAGATGATTTTTATTTGAGATTCTCTTTTTCTCTGAAAAATGTTGCAGGTAAAAGCACCATTTGTGCTTTTACTTACTTTATTCTACTGAATGAATAAATTTCACTTACTTTATTTTTTAATGTGTAAATAGAAATGCTGTGGGGCTTTATTTTCGTTAGCAAATAGTGGAATTTTCACTCTCTTTTCTGGTTTTTGACAGGTATTGATTTTGCAACTCGTAAGATTGCGAAACACTTGAAACAAACAAAGGAGATTGTTCAAAATGGAGACAATTTTAAAACCAAAACACTCAGTACTTTCAGAAACTATGATGTGGATTACACTGTGGGAGTGGAGTTTGAGGAGCACACCAAAGGACTGGATAACCGAGTGGTGAAGGTAAAAAGCCGGGACCTGGTATCTGTCCTGACCACAATCAGCACCAGGAGCCTACAGTTCCCAAAATCAGCTGAATACATTAAGTAAAACCCCAATATTTTACAGACATCAGAGGATTTTTATAAAGCAGAAGTAATTTGCATCCTGAGACAGTTTTCTTTCCTGCTACAAGCATTTATTAGAAATGCAAATCAGGATGGCTACTGAGATACGTGAGGACAATAATTAATTAGGTTTTTCTAGTGGGGGATTTTTCCAGCTTTTCCGATACACCTTATGTATCTAGAAAGCAGTAAAATTGTATTTTTACCTATGCATCCTCCTTAAAGAAACTGGGGGTTGATCCCTGTGAATTTAGGACCGTGTCAATAGAACTTTTCATTTTGGGATGGCTGGGTTTGCACTGATCAGTCTCAGCTGGGCAGTTTAACAGTTAGACATTGTTAAAAATAAACCTGCACTCAGTTTTACTGTTAGGGGAGCTTTGGGAAGGGGCAAGAAAAAGATGTGAGCCAAGGCTTGGAGTGTGGCAGGGCACTGGCAGGGCAGGAGGGCAGGGAGGCCAGCAGTGGGTGCTTCACTGCCTTGGGGATAATTGGAGTAACCTGAGCTCAGAACTGCCCCAGGAACCCGTAGCCATTGGTTCAGACACCTTTCAGAGAGATTTGTGGACAACACCTGTATTAAGGGCCATGTTGTAGCCCCTGCCCTACCTCCTGTGGCAGAGTCAGCTCCTGGGGGATTCAAACAAGGCTCTCTCAAAGAAGTCAGGGAGGAAAACAATACACACGAGCACTGATTTACCTCCTGAATTCAGTTTCATATTTCTGTATCAATACTGCCTCTGCTTTACTTTCTTCTCACCATAAAACCTTAAGCAACACTTTCAGATGTAGAAAGGCCAGCAGATCTTAAATGTCCATTGGCTGTCCCTGTCGGAGCCTTGCTAATCCAGCATCCCCTTCCTCCTTTGGTCATCATTCACTGAATCTCTGTTTTCAGCTCTGCTGATTTCCACACCTCTATTTCCACACCTCTGTACTGCCACTCAGCTCGCAGCTGCCAAACTCTGAGAAGCTGAGATCAAAACTCTCTGTCAACAAGACCTGTTTGTTTTGGCAAGTGCCACAGGAAAAGTGGCAGCATAAAGGACATGTTTATATTTGAACTCACATCATCCCTCACTGGAGGGGCACAAATTTAGCAGAAGACGTGGTTTGTTCACCATGGATCACTTTTAAATCTCAAAGTAACTTTGTGCAGTGTAATTCCTATGATTTACAAGCCGTCAAGAGTAAGACCCGTTTTTTTTTCCACTATCCTGAACATCCCGATATCTAAATTTTCTTTCTGTCTCCTTCTCCAGTGGGCACTGAGTGGAACTAATTCCTGTGACAAAGTCTATGCTTAAAAACACTGCTCCCACATCTCTTCAGATCAGTTGAAGGCATTGCTAAGGACCTAAGGACTCATTAGTTTCATCACTCCTTAAATCCATCAATTAGTGCTCCTCTAGTGCTCATCACCACTACAAAAGCCTTGCTCTGCAAAGAGGGAGGAAGGAAGGAAGGAAGGAATTGTGTATTTATAACCCTACCTGATTTAATTACTTTTGTCTAATATTCATTTCTAAACAAATCATGTTATTTGTTTCTAGAGAGGAGAAGGAAAAAGGATGCATGTCATGCCATTACTTTCTGAATTGCTCTAAAAGTATTTTCTGGTCATTTTATTAACAAAACAATGCCTCAAACACATTAAAGTTAGATGAAGGTAATAAAATTGGTAGGCAACATTTAAATGTAAAGAGGGCATGGATAATTTAAAGAGCATGTAGCTTGAAAATTCCGTAAATAAGAAAGAAATTAACTGAAATGGAATGAGTTTTGTCTCATTATTAATGGAAAGCTCCCTCATAAGAGAAATAAATCATCCAGTGCTGGACTAGAAAATGAATTAAGCTCCCAATACACTTGGAGGTTTATAATAACTGAGCTTTCATGGGCTGTAACTGGTGTCTGATAAGGAGTTGTCTGATACACAGTTAAATACGCCCCTAAAGGACAGTGGCTCAAATGCAAAACAATTCCAGCAAAGTTGAAGTTGCTTTGAATGTACCCTGGCACATCTGTAGACAGATAATTCAGCCTGTAAAGAGAGCTTTTCCTTGCTGAGGGTCATCCTGCTCCTGGACAAGAATCAGCATACCCAGTACCCTGTCTGCTGCTGCTAGACTGAATCATGCCAGACCAGGAGATGGCTGAGCATGGAAGGGATCTCCTGAGAACACCAGGTCCAACCTGTCTGCTCAGGCAGGGTCAGCCACTTTGTCCAGCTTAGGATCACACCTCTTTAAATTTCTTACTAATTGTTTTAATACTGTAGGAACTGACATGTGAAGACGAGGTGTGCCACCAGACATTTAAGAAAGTACATTAAAATATACAAACAAATTTAGTGTATGAGATGATAGTAATGTACTGTTCCTCTTGTTACTTTATGCAGAGCTAGAAAAGGTTAGCACTGCACTTTGCAGTACAAGCCTTCAAGTCTTCACTCATGAAACCCTATAACTTTTTTCATCAATGGCTTTAAACAGCAAGGAAAAAATGCACTTTGCATATATTGCACCAGTAGCTGTAAACACACTCAACAATTCACCAGTTAATGTGAACACCTGTTACTCATGTATGTGAAGAAACACATGGAAATGACAACAAAGCACTGCAAAAGCTTCCCTCTGTCACACTGTTGTCATCCTGAATGCATTTGGGTTTTGTTTAAATGCTTTGGGGTTTTTTTATGAGGAAGTTGGAGAATGATAGGAAGCAGCTGTAATTGAGTAAATTCACATTGTTTGAACTTATTTTTATATGTTCATAAACTTCTGGTTAATGTAACTGAGTTAATTATCTGATTCATGCAGTCCCTGGTGACCTGGGATGGTGACAAACTGGTCTGTGTTCAGAAAGGTGAAAAGAACAACAGGGGCTGGAAGCACTGGATTGAAGGAGACATCCTGCATCTGGTAAGGGCTGCTCCACAGATCCACAGCACATCACTGAGGCTACAGCATAAGCTCAGGTTTTCCATTTCAAAGGATTTGTTATTTTCTTCTAGTTAGAAAGGTCTTTAGACAGTTCTGATCTCTGAACTATAAGGAAATTTCTCCTCTGTTTCAACTCAGGAATGCTCAATTTCTGTCCACCTGCTCCCAATTAAGTCATAGCCCTGCAGTGGTTTTTTTGCTCCAGTCCACTTCCCTCCAGCTCTCAACCCTTCCTGTTACATTGCATCTCTAACATAACCTTATTCTTGTATAATCACTGGTAGGGGAAAAAAAAGAAGAAAAAAACCCCAATCAGATTGCAAGATAAATGTTATTCTTTTTTCTGAGCAAAACAATATGAAATTTTAGTACACTGCTGTAATACAGATCAGAAACCCCTGGATATTCAAGAGGATCCCACAAACAACCTATACTGCAATTATTTTTTCTTAGTTCAATAATAAATTCAAACATCTAAAGTAGCAAGCTGTAGCCCAAAGCTAGATGTGGTGAGTCCAAGAGAGGCCAGAAAAGCCTGTGCAGGAAATCAGCAATCAGTGATGTGCAGAAAGATTTCAAAAATAACAGTATTGTAGAATCACAGAATCATTAAGGTTGGAAAAGACCTCCAAGATCACGAAGTCCCAACTTTGACTGAACACCACCGTGTCCATTAACCCATATCACAAAGTGCCACATCTACTCCTGTTTTGAACATTTCTCATAGTGATAATGATTGCAGTTTCCTGGGAAAGTAATCAAGAAATGGGCACGACAATACTGGGTGGCACAGTAGGTGGATGGAGAGAGACTCTTGAGAAGAGCCCATTGTTCTGTCCTTTGCTTTGCTGCAAGCAATCTGCTCCTTCACAGGTTTGCTTTACACATGCTTGGTGTGGGCAGTCACAGTGGCTCCCATCTCTGTGCCTGAAAGGGCAAAGACAGGAATTCAAAACCACAAAGTGCCACCCAACTAAAATCACCTGTCCAGTGCACTTCTCCAGTTCTGTCTGAACACACATTCAAAAGCTGACCTAAAATGTTCTACATGCTGGCACCAAGATTTACACTGAGGCTGGTGGAAACAAAGCCAAGCAGATCCTTACAGCAGTCTCCAGAAAGTGTCCTGCAGGTCTGGCCCATTGCTGGCCACCAAGGCAGCTTCAGTCCCTTCAAAGCCCTGCTTGGCTCAGGAATGCTGCCTGATGGCACCAACCAAACTGGCTGCATTGCAATGTGCCAGCCTTTAAGGGGTCACTGCAGCCCTGGGCAGCAATGGTGCATTGTTCTGGCCCCTGAGAAACAGCTGGGCACACCTCTGAAGCAAATCAGCTTTTTAAAGCATTCCTCTTTTTTTATTTATTTCCTTGTTTCAGTGCATCTCATGAATTTTGAGGTAACATGAATTATAAACTATTACAGTATATTGCTTTAATAACAGAACATGAAAAAGCCTTGAATTAAAGCAAAATTTTAATGCATTGTTCATGTTTATTCTTCTTAGAGTTCAATTCATGTATCAAAAACCAATTACTGCAACATGAGGTGCATACCTGCTGTTTGGTTACATATAGTGCACTTTTCTTACTGTTGTCTGTTTCATAAGCAAAAGTTTTTAATGCAGTGGCTCAATTGTAGCAATTTCTGGTGGGATCTGATATATATGCAAAATAAAACTTCTACCACTATACACCTACTAATTGTTTTAATACTGTAGGAACTGACATGTGAAGACCAGGTGTGCCATCAGACATTTAAGAAGAAGAACTAAAATGGAGCAGAAAGCCTCCCAGATCTTCATGACAATGTTATGCTGTTATGTTTTGTCTAAAAAGAAGAATGAAGCCAGATTTTCATTCCTTTGACACTTCTATGTGAAGATATTATGTGCCTGTTTATGGAAACAAACACATTTTATAGAAATAACATCAAAGAGTTACAAACCTCATAAATTCCTTTGCCTTTCAGTCTAGAGTTAAATAAAAGTAATTGTCTTCCAAATTATGTTTCCCTACATCTTTATAATGACTTCCAGAGGAATGTCCATTAGCAACAAGGCTGAAAATTAACAGTCACAATTATTTCAGTCACAGTCTGTGTCTCCAAAGTGCTGTATTACCATAATGTCTCTGGGTGACTGAGTAACACTGGGTGTTCACTGGAGTGTTTCTATTTAATTTAGTCCTGGATCACTAAGTCCACAGTTTCAGGCAACAGAATGCCTCACTGAGCACAATACATGTCCTTTCACATCAGAACCGTTCCCTTGGATTTGGCCCAGGTCTAAAGCTGCTGCTGTTATCACCTGATCAATATCTCACGGCCTTTGTGAAGTGCTGCAGTTACTCAGTAGGATCCTAACATGGATCAATGACAATGCTGTAACTTCCAGTTAGAACTGGCAGCCTAATAACCATCCCAGTGGAGAAATCTGCTGTTTGAAGCAAACTCTGCATTGAAGAGTTGCTCCATGGTGTGAAAACTAAGGCACACTTAGGACTGTGAGAGGAAAACTGCAGAGTATACACAGTCTGAGTGTACCCTGTGCAGAAAGAGTGCCCAGCATGCTGCAATCTTCACCATGTACCACCTTTCAGAGACTGTAAAAAGAAAAATCTTTTCCATTCAATTCTTCTCAATTTTATTCAGGGTTTTTCAAAAGAATTCATATTCTTTGCTAAAGGCAAGTTTCAGTTAACCATGGATGATGAACACTACTTCAGTAGATAGACACTTTTATTATTCAACAAAATGTGTGCACACCTTCCCCAGAAGAGCTTGTATGCCCAAAAGCTCATCTGCTTTTTCCCAACGACATGAATTATTCTAATAAAATACACTATATTTCCTACAACATTGCCTTTCAGATATAAAAACTTTCACATCAGATTTAGCACTGTTAAGTTCCCTCTTGTCCATAGGCCCCCATCCTCTGCTTAGTATGGGAGGAATGAAAATCCACTAAACAGATCAGTGGAAGTACAGAAAATATGTGAAAAAGCTTTGGCAGAAATGGAGGAGCATATGCTTTCTCCTCATCTCCACCTGCTCCTCAGCCCACTCACTGTCAATAGCTCAGGGTAGTTGTCTCCCAGCTGACAACTAGGTTACATCTGCAAAAATCTGATTAATAGACCAGCAATACTTCTATGGCCATGGCCATTATCCTGGTTCCAGCTGGGATTGAGCTAATTTTCATTTTAGTAGCTAGTACAGTACTGTGTTTTGGATTTAGTATGAGAATTATGTTGATATCACACTGATGGTTTAGTTGTTGCTAACTAGTGCTTCCTCTAAGTCAAGGACTCCAGGTTCCCTGTTCTGCCTGTGAGGAGGTGCACAAGAGCTGGGAGGGAGCAGAACCAGGACAGCTGACCCAAATTGGCCAAAGGGATATTCCACACCACAGAACATCATGCTGAGCATATAAAGCTGCAAGAAGGAAGAGGGAAAACTGTTGTGTTTGGGATGGCATTCCCTGGTAATTCCTTGGTCTTCCCAAGGAGCTGTTACATGCGATGGACCCCACTGTCCCTGCTGAACACCCGCCTGGGAAGTGGTGAATGATCTCCTTGTTCTGCTTTGCTTGTGTATGCAGCCTTTTCTTCACCCATTAAACTGTCTTTAGCTCAGCCCTGGAATTCTCTCAGGGATTGGCTCTGTGGTCCTTAGTTGCCAGCTGGAATTAAATCACGACAGGCATAGAGGTGCGTATGTCAGGATATTTTTATGAATTGGACTTTGCTTCTCCTGATAAAAGTTGACTTGGTATCAAACTTCCTGTGTCCGTTGCCTGGGCAATGCTTTCATGTTAGCTTGCAAGAAGAAACTGCACTTGGAGTTAGTAAACTCCTTAGTTTGTCTTATTCAGCCCTGACCTGGACCTTCCAGTAGAAATGTATTCAATTCACAGTTCTAAGTCTCTGCTAGTTACAAGGATAAAAAAGTACCACAGCTCATTAAGCTTTCAAAATATTATCAGAATGTAATCACTGGGAAACAAAATGTGCATGTTTTAATCAGTGACATTTCTCCTGATTGGTTCTTGCAAGGAGTAACCCTGTTTGTAAATTCACACCAAATCATAAATCCAAAGAAAATCTTTCATATATCACAAGGAACTATCATCAATTCAGTAATGGTGAGTCTGAAGAGGGAAAGCAAACATTCTTCAACTGGTTTCTTATTATGCTCACTAGTTCTGTCTAATGGTTATGGTTCAGAAGTAAAGGAAGCAGGGAACTGAGCACAAGTATACTTTGATGAGGAGGAAACTGGATCTGACCCTATTTTTTTTGCTTATCTTTAAAATGAAAATTTCAGACTTTTTAACAGGAAGTGAGGAAATATGCAAGCTTTTTTACTCTCCAAAACAACATTTTATTTTTGCACAGACTGATACACAAGAACCTGCAGCCTCCTTTACAACTGCACGCACAGTGCTGGAGACAGAGGAGATACTCATTTTGTTGCATTATAATTCCTTGCAAAGTTATCCTTGTTTGTATCATATTTGTGATGTTAGGCTGGTCTCTAAGCTGTTCAGAGTCCCTTATCTCCTTGTCAGCAGATTAAATACTTGTGCTGGAGGAATAGACCTTGCTGGTAAATCAAAGAATGTTCATTCACATTTTTTCAGCCCTCTGGCACACAGTGCTGTCTCAGCTGTTTTGAAGGATTACCATTTGCATGGATTCTTTTCCTCACAGAGAATATTGCTCAAATACAGCCCCAGAAAGGGAATTTATCAGCAACCTTCTGATCCAGTGTAGTGGGTTGACCCTGGGTGGATTCTTGGAACCCACCAGAGCTCACTCACTCTCTCACTGCCCTCTGCAGCTGCACAGGGGAGACAAAAAACAACAAAGGGTTCATGGGCTGAGATAAGGACTGGGAGAGAGATCCCTCACCAGATACCATCACGGGCAAAACAGGCTCTAATTAGAGATATTAATTGACTTTATCACTAACAAACAGAGCAGGACAATGAGAAGCAAAATTAAGCCTTGAAAACACCTTTCTCCCACCCCTCCCTCCTTCCCAGCTCTGCCTCCTGCCCCAGTGGTGCAAGGAGACAGGGAATGGGGTTATGGTCAGTTCCTCACCTGTGGCTTCTCCTGCTGCTCAGGGAGAGGAGTCCTTCCCCTGCTGCACGTGGGGTCCCTCTCACAGGAGACAGTTCTCCAGGAACTTCTCCAGTGTGAGTCCATCCCACGGGAGACAGTCCTCCCAAAACTGCTGCAGTGCGGGTCACTCTTCCACGGGTCAGTCCTCCAAGGACAGGCTGCTCCAGCCTGGGAGCAGGGCCTCTCCCACCACAGGCCTCCCATGGGGTCACAGCCTCCTCCAGGATTCCCCTGCTCCAGCGTGGGCTCCTACACGGGCTGTGGGAGGATCTCTGCATCCCTGTGGATCTTCCTCCATGGGCTGCAGGTGGATTTCTGCATCCCCTGTGGATCCCTAAGAGCTGCAGGTGGATCCCCACGGGCTGTGGGTGGATCTCTGCATCCCTGTGGATCCCCACGGGCTGTGGGTGGATCCCCATGGGCTGCAGGTGGATCTCTGCCTCCCCCATGCCCTCCATGGGCTGCAGGGGCACAGCTGCCTCACCTGGGGCTGCACCTGGGGCTGCAGAGGAATCCCAGCTCTGGTGCCTGGAGCACTCCTGCCCCCCTTCCTCCCTGCCCTTGCTGAGCTGCTCCTCTCACACGTTCTCACCCCACTCTTCTCTGGCCACAGCTGTGCAGTCACCCTTTTCTCTCTTCTCAGATCTGTTCTCCCAGAGGTGTTACCAGCATTTCTAACTGACCAGCCCTGGCCAGCAGCACGTCCTTCTCTGGAGCTGCCAGGATTGCTCTGCTGGACACAGAGGAAGCTTCCAGCACCTGCTCACAGAAGCCACCCCTGGAGCTCCCACCCTGCCAAAGCTTGGCCATTCAAACCCAATAAATCCAGAACAGAAAAGCCTGAACAACTCAAAACCACTTCCTCATGAGTGCAGTACTGGGGAAAGAACCAGTACCATTGTCTGCCACTGGGCTTTTCAAATCACAATGACAAAGCTGTTTGGAACAAATGTTTATGGTGGAATTTCTAAAAACCCCTGCATTGAACCAATTTTTTTTCCAAAAAGTTAAGCATTTTATTGCCAACTGCTAAAAGAAGAGAGCAACGCTGCGGGCAGAGGCTGTGGAATAATGCTGTTAAAGCTGCTACCAGTTGTGTTCTGTGGCAAAGCCCTACAGTGCTGTCTTCCTCTGCAGCTCCAGAGGGTCACAGACATGCACAGAATGCCTTCTGCATTTGCCATGGATATCCTGGATGCTCTGCTGCTCTCCTGCTTGTGAAAGATACTCCACTGCCATCTGGCAAGAAGTCTGAGGTTTTTAAATCAGCATTTACTTCAAGATCTGATGAAGACCAAACAAAAAAAAATGTTGCTTAGTAAGATTTATTTGTATTCTTTTAACCAAGGGTATATATTTTTCTTTAGTGGGGAGAGACTGATAGAAAGGATTTCTTTAGCAAGTTTTTTTCCCCACTAGAAGACATTATGTTCTTTAATTTGTGACTGATTTAAAGGGCAGAGGTTGCAGATACTTTAATTTCAGCTTGCTGATTACTTCTTTCTTATGCAGATTGTGAGAATTAGAAGAAATCATTCTGTGAAAATGAGATTTAAAATAATACTAATGTGACAAGCTTTTCAATAGCTGCAAATTTTTTTTCAGTTATTCTCTAAATAGCACATTTGCTTTAATTATATCTCACACTGCAGTGCTTCAGTCACCATTAAATAGAAATGGGAATGCAATAGATGACAGATATTCCAGAGTTCTTCAAGGTGGAGGAATCCATGGAAAGATGAGGAGCTTTGTTTTATGTGAGAGCAAACATGGCTTCATTTGGAGAAAGAAACATGGAAGGAATAGGGGCACACTCTCTTCCATGCTTCAGGAGAGGAAAAGATCAACAGGACAAGAAGGAGTAGCCTGGAACTGCAGCATGGAAACTGCAGGTGGCCATCAGACAGTGCCTCTGCTCTCCAAAGAGCTGAAGGGCTGGAAGAGACCAGCAGATGAGCCTGAAGAGTCTCTGTGGTCCCACCACAGAATCCACTTTCTTCTGTCAGCAAACCTATCAGTGTACCTGCAGCAACAGTTGGCAAAAAGACTGGCAAGAAGATCCCACTGATATTATGATTCTGACTGCTTTTATGGGGGGAAAGTGTCAAGTAGAGTCCCTGCAGTGAGAGAAAAGCTACTAATGTATGGCAAGACCCAGAAACAGGAACATTGGAAGTTCTCTTTACCTGTTTTCATGCTACTGTACTTTGGATTTCTGCTGGGTTTGGTTTAGGTTACAGTCTTTCAAAAAAAGGCTTCCTGAATGTCTGATAAACCCTTCACAAAGGCTTTTCCTGTAAACTTAGTTATGACTTCAGAATTAAATCATGGCTTGGAAGTTAAATGGGATGGCTCCCTGTGAAAGCTGCAACATGCATACTTTGATCTGTTTTTTAATGTGCAGCGCCCTTGCTGCCTTTGTCACTGCACCCAAAGTTAATTGTTTTCCTGTAATTTCTTAATTGTCTTCCTCCGTCACCTCTATTTCATTCACTTTTGGATATACACATGTACTATATCCATGGATATATATACATTTATGCATCTTTACACACACATGTATTTACATCCAGGGGTAGAAGGGTTCATAGGTGCCCACGATATTTGTTTGCCTACACCCCCACATCTTTTGAACCAGTTGCCTAGGGCAGACTGGTCAAGCAAACCTGACTGTAAAGTATAAAGTCTCTAAACGCAATATTTCTACAATATTATGTGAAAATTAATAGCCTGATAGAACGCCTCCAGTAAAAGAAAGGCTACAGGGTGAGCTCATGTTCATCAAGTCTCAGAAAATAATTTAGGATAAATGCCTGTAACCATGGAAAACCTTCAGCTGATGCCAATGAACTCAACCATGAGATAAAGTCCCCTAGAAACCAAGCTTTGGTGGTTCTGCTGCTCACAGCAGTACTTGTTTCATTGTCTACTTTACAATATTTAATATTTTTTCTACTTACTAAATGATATGATTTGTCTTTTTCTGGCTGTCTCTCTAGGAACTGACTTGTTTTTTCAAGATTTGCTCATCTTGCCCGACACGTGTAGGGGAAAAGAACTTTAATAACGAAAGTATACGTTTTCTCTTGGAGGTGCCATAAAGCCAAAGAATGCTTAAATTTCCTGATGATCAGACTAAAGTGGTGCTCTTCCAACAGGGCAGCAGTCCTAAAGGCCAACTGAAGAGTTCAGTGTGCCTTTTCTACAAATTGCCTGAACATCCCCCCACTCCATGGTCGTGCTTTCCAGCTTGAGCAGAGAAAGCTTATTGAGCTTTGGCACAAAAGTGAGCTACAGTCGTAATAAAAGTCCATTGGTGTAACAAGTGAGACAGCAGTAGGTTCTCAAAATATATAACTTTATCTTTTCTTGATATGGTTTTAGTTAATTTTCAGCTTTTGAAATAATTATAAGGGTGTCAAACTAGATATTGGAGCTTGTTTTGCAAGTAGTTCTACTTAGAGTCAGAGCACTTGCAGGGAGTCATTTATTCAGTTCAGCCTGATCAGATCCTGATCAGGCCTCTGCTGAAAACAGACTGTAGACTCTGAATCTGCACAATTTAACGCATTCAAAGTATCAGGGTCAGAAAAATGTGTATTGTTCTTCATTATTGTTGATACAATAAATGAATGCAGTGAAGTTCCTGAATGTTTAGAGACAGGATTTTAAATTAAACATTTTTCTTTTTGCTTAGATATTGAAAAGAAGCAGCTAAAAAAGAGGCATGTGACATATGGCTTTTTTTTCTGTCATTTAAAAAAAAGTGAGAATTTACATTTATTTATATACACGCATATTACACATATTATATTGTATTCTTTTAATAATCATGTGCAACTTAATTTAAATTAGACTTTCATTTTCTAAACACTTTTGAGAAGCCAAAAGCAGTCAAATAGTCAGGAAAAACACCTGGAGGATGAGCTTTACTGGTTAGAGGAATAAGGCAGAGTTGAATTGCTCCCTTTGTGAAATAAAATCCTTGGCTCTCTGAAAACACAGATTGCTGTTTGCTACTAATGGGTGCCTTGTGTAGCATTACAGCAAATTGCTTTCTTTGATGGCATAAACTGAATACACAGCAAACACGAGCACTTAGTTAAAATGTTAGCAAAGCCAGAGTTGCTAAACAAAAATAACTGTTTCCCCCAGCAAGGCCTTGGATGATCAAAACTGAAGGATTTCTGTTTTAGGGGACTTGTGTCATCCAAAACAAGACGCAGCCCCAGGTTTTCTAAGGCCATGCTGATTGCACAGGAGTTCTGCAGCAGAGCACAGGGACAGAGGCTGGGGCTAAGGGACAGAGGCAGGAGGAGCTGAACCCTTGGCCAGATCAGTGTGGTCCCAGTGGAAGCCCAGGCAGCTCCAGCTTTTGCCTGAGCTTGGCCTTCCAGGTTTTTATAACTGGCTTCTTCACAAGGACAAATCTCTAGATGCTGTTAATACAGTTTTTGTCATCTGTTTCAAAAAAGAAAGTCAATCCTTCAAAGTGTCAAAAAAACCCTAAAATATAAACCTGTTTTCCTTACTCTCAATATAAACAAATATAAGCAAGGCCGTGCATGAAAACACCATAACAGCTTCTCAGATCTCAGGTTTTATTTATAAAGTATGTGACAGAACTCAGTACCTGTCCTACTGCAAATAATTTAAATAAAAAGAGACCCAAAACATATTTGGAATCTTCCAGTGAAAAATTGAACACATTTTGGCACCTTGGAATGGGTTAAATAAGGCCCAAATAGCTCACCTCACCCTGCAAATTTGTTTCCTAATGGAATTGACACAGATTAAAATTCTTTCATAGAATAAATCAGTATCACAACAGTGCAACAATTTATCTAATAATCTGGCCTTGCAATTTATTCCAAATATTTGCAGTCCTCTGCCTTGATGGCCAGCAATAGAACAACCAAGAGTTCCCAGTGTATCCACTCTGGATAGAATTCTGCAGCCAAATGTGTTCACAGCCTCACACCCATCAGCCAGTTTCCCTTTAAATAAGTAATTTTCTCAAATAGGAGGACAATGCTAAAGCATTTGAGGGACATGGGTTTTTTTATTTTTCTGGAATCCACTTGGACTTAAGGACCAAAATATGAAAATATTTCTATCAATTGATCTCACTTTGTTAAAAGGTGTCCTAANTTGTATTTCTGACTTGGAGTCTCTCACTGGTTTTGTTTTCAAACCAGAAGATAAGGTTATAATTTCTCCTTCTTCCCTGACCACTCCATAGGTTTTGGTAATGAAACCGTTAAACCATTACTATCCTATCCTTCCCTGCCAGCAGCCTTAGCAGTAATTAATCTCCACTGACTGAGGAGCATAAAGGTGCTTTTATCACCATTTTCCCCCTGCATTATAATGATTATATAACAAAAAA